>JAABKJ010013070.1:0-10387 GCA_011634705.1 Andricus grossulariae
CACCTGACCGGAAATCAGTTGACCTGGTGTTCGAATCCCAGCGGAGTGAAAGAAGATCTTTTTTCTGAATAAAATTTCATTAATTTCATGTAAAAATTTATGTAAAAAAGCCCAACATTGGTATGGTAGTTTATGGATGGGCCATAACTTGGCTTAGCGCTACCAGGCCTTCAAAAAGAGTCGAGGCCTGGCTACGCCAGGCCCATGAAAGACTATTCTATTAATTAATTAAATATTAATTATTTATAAAATTAAATATATTTAATTGAAATTAAAATTAATCATATTAATTATTAATTATTATTATTATTTATTAATTATTCTCGACTATTCTAGTGAAAATACCTGACGAGGCCGTCCGGAGTTTGGGAGACCCGGACGTTGTTGATGATCCAATTCTCGACACCCTCGTCGGTGAGCCAATATTGAGAGGCGGAGAGAGCCGCAGCCGCTTCCTGCATACAAGCAGGTCCGTGGCGTGATTCCGAGTAGAAAACGCTCAGAGAAAAGTCCTGGAAGAAAGAGTTTTTAATTACTTTTTTTTTTTTAGTTTTTAATGAGTTTTTAATGATTGGAAATATTGGATTTCAAAAGATTTCAAGGGATTTCTAGAAATTTTAAGAGATTTCAAAAAGATTTATCTTTTGAAATATGTTAAACGAAATTTAGAGATTATAATCAAGAGATTTTGAAAAATTTCAAAAGATTGAAAGGGTTTTTTTAGAAAATTAAAAACATCTTACAAGATTTCAAGAGACTTCAAAGGATTTCAAAATATTAAAAGAAATTTCAAGAGGTTTTAAAGATTTCAAAAGGACTTCGCAGGATTTCAAAAGATTAAAGGGATTTCTAGGAATTTCAATAGATATTAAAATATTTCTAGAGATTTCAAGAGATTTAAAAAGATTTCAAGAGACTTTAAAGGATTTCAAGGGATTTCTAGAAATTCCTATTCTATTTCTAGGAATTTCAATAGATATTAAAATATTTCTATAGATTTAAAGAGACTTCGAAAGATAAAAAGGGATTTCTAGGAATTTCAATAGACATTAAAAGATTTCCAGAGATTTCAAGGGTTTCTACAAATTTCAAGAGATTTCAGAATATTTCTAGAAATTTTAAGAGATTTCAAACGATTACAAGGGATTTCTAGGAATTTCAATAGACATTAACAGATTTCTAGAGATTTTAAGACATTTCAAAAGATTTAAAGGAATTTCTAGGAATTTTAAGAGGTTCAAAAGATTTCAAAGGGATTTCTACAAATTTCAAGAGATTCTAAAAGATTTCAAGAGACTTTAGAGGATTTCAAGGGATTTCCAGAAATTTCTATTCTATTTCTAGGAATTTCAATAGGTATTAAAATATTTCTAGAGATTTCAAGAGTCTTCAAAAGATTACAAGGGATTTCTACAAATTTCAAGAGATTTTAAAATATTTCAAGAGATTGAAAGAGATTTCTAGAAAATTTAAGAGATATCTTTTTCAAAAAGATTAATCTTGTGAAATCTCTTAAACGAAATTTAGTAGAAATTTCTACAAATTTCAAGAGATTTTAAAAGATTTCAAGAGATTGAAAGGGATTTCTAGAAAATTAAAAACAGCTTACAAGATTTCAAGAGACTTCAAAGGATTTCATAGTATCAAAAGAAATTTCAAGGGGTTTTAAAGATTCCAAAAGGACTTCGCAGGATTTCAAAAGATTAAAGGGATTTCTAGGAATTTCAATAGATATTAATATATTTCTAGAGATTTCAAGAGACTTCAAAACATTTCAAATGATTTCTAGAAATTGTAAGAGATTTCAAAAGATTTAAAGAGATTTCTAGAAATTTAAAGAGATTTCAGAAACTCCAGAAAATTTTCTAGCAATTTCAAGGGATTTCAAAAGATTTTAAAATATAACAAAAGGCTTCAAAGATTTACGAAAGATTTAAAGGATTTTCTAGAAATTTCAGAAGATTTTAAAATATAACAAAAGCCTTCGAAGATTTCCAAAAGATTTAAAGGAATCTCTGTAAACTTCAAGAGATTTCAGAAGATTTCTAGACATTTTAAGAGATTTCATACGATTGCAATGGGATTTCTAGGAATTTCAATAGACATTAAAAGATTTTTAAAGATTTTAAGACATTTCAAAAGATTAAAGGAATTTCTAGGAATGTTAAGAGGTTTAAAAGATTTCAAGGGGTTTCTAGAAATTTCAAGAGATTTCAAAGGATTTCTAGAAATTTCGCGAGATTAAAAAGATTTCCAGAGATTTTAAGATATTTAAACACATTTAAAGGGGTTTCTAGAAATTTCAAGAGGTTTTAAAGATTCCTAGGAGGTTTAAAAAGATTTCAAGGGATTTCTACAAATTTCAAGAGATTTCAAAAGATTTCTAGACATTTTAAGAGATTTCAAACGATTGTAAAGGATTTCTAGGACTTTCAATAGACATTAAAAGATTTTTAGAGATTTTAAAGGGATTTCAAAGAGTTTCAAGAGATTTCTCCAAATTTCAAGGTATTTAAAAAGATTTCAAGATATTTCTAGAAATTTAAATATATCTTACAAAATTTCAAGAGGCACCAAAGGACTTGAAATTATTTAAAAAATAATTCTTGAAATTTCAAGAGGTTTTAAAGATATCAAAGAATTTCAATGGATTTATTCAAATTTCAAGAGATTTAAAACATTTCAAGAGACTTTAAAGGATTTCAAGGGATTTCTAGAAATTTTAAAAGATTTTAAAAGATTAAAAAAGACTTCACAGGATTTCAAAAGATTTGAAGGGATTTCTGGGAATTTCAATAGAGATTTTAAGGGAATTCAAAAGATTTCAACGAATTTCAAGAGATTTAAAAAGATTTCAAGATATTGAAAGGGATTTCTAGAAATTTAAAAATATCTTACAAGATTTCAAGAGATTTCAAAATAATAATTTCAAAATATTCAAATAGATTGAAAGGGATTTCTAGAAATTTAGAAACATCTTACAAGATTTCAAGAGACTTCAAAGGATTTAAAAATATTTACAGAAATTTTAAGAGCTTTTAAAGATTTCAAAGGGATTTCAAAGTTTTTCAAAAGATTTATAGGAATTAAAAAGATTTTAAAAGATTAAAAAGACTTCATAGGATTTCAACAGATTTAAAGGCATTTCTAGGAATTTCAATAGAGATTTTAAGGGAATTCAAAAGATATCAAGGGATTTTTAGAAATTTTAAAAGATTTTTAAAGATTTCTAGACATTTTAAGAGATTTCAAAATATTCAAAGGGATTTCTAGAAATTTAATGAGATTTAAAACGATTTTGAGAGATTTTGAGACGTTTCGAATGATTACAAAGGATTTCTAGCAATTTCAAGGGATTTCAAATGATTTTAAAATATAACAAAAGACTTTAAAAAATTCCAAAAGATTGAAAGCGATTTCAAGAAATTGAAAGGGATTTCAAGGAATTGAAAGGGATTTCAAGAAATTGAAAGGGATTTCTAGAAAGTTTAAAATATCTTACAAGATTTCAAGAGCTTTCAAAATAATAATTTCAAAATATTTAAATAGATTGAAAGGGATTTGTAGAAATTTAGAAACATCTTACAAGATTTCAAGAGACTTCAAAGGATTTAAAAATATTTAAAGAAATTCCAATAGGTTTTAAAGATTTCTAGAATTTTCATGAGATTTAAAAAGATTTCTAGAGATTTTGAGAGGTTTCAAACGATTACAGGGAATTTCTAGCAATTTTAAGGGATTACAAAAGATTTTCAAATATAACAAAAGACTTCAAAGAATTCCAAAAGATTTAAAGGATTTCAAGAAATTTCAAGGGATTTCAGAAGATTTCAAGGGATTTCTCCAAGTTTCAAGAGATTTAAAAACATTTCAAGATATTGAAAGGGATTTCTAGAAATTTAAAAATATCTTACAAGATTTCAAGAGATTTCAAAGGATTTCAAAATATTTCAAGAAATTTCAAGAGGTTTTAAAGATGTCAAATGGATTACAAAGGATTTCAAGAGATTTACAGAAATTTCAAAAGATTTAAAAAGATTCAAAAAGACTTCATAGTATATTAAAATATTTAAAGGGTTTTCTATGAATTTTAATAGTTATTAAAATATTTCAAGAGATTTCAAGATACTTCAAAAGACTTGAGGGGATTTCTAGAAATTTTAGGAGATTTCAGAAACTTGAGCAAAATTTCTAGCAATTTCAAGGGATTTCTAGGAATTTCAATAGACATTAAAAGATTTCTAGAGATTTCAAGAGATTGAAAGAGATGTCTAGAAATTTAAAAATATCTTACAAGATTTCAAGAGACTTCAAAGGATTTCAAAATATTTAAAGAAAATTCTAGGAATTTCAAGAGGTTTAAAAAATTCCAAAGAGATTTAAAAATACTCTAAAAGATTTCAAGAGATTTCGCGGGATTTCTAGAAATTTTAAGAGTATTCAAAAGACTAGAGATTTGAAAGGACTTTTAGAAATTTCAAGAGATTTTAATAGATTTCAAACGATTAGAAGGGATTTCTAGGATTTTCAATAGATATTAAAATATTTTTAAAGATTTTAAGAGATTTTAAAAGATTTAAAAGCACTTCTACAAATTCCAAGAGACTTGATATGATTTCAAGAAATTTGGAGGGATTTCTAGAAATTTTAAGAGTTTTAAAAGGAGTTCTAAAGATTTGAAGGGATTTTTAGAAATTTCAAGATATTTTAAAAGATTTCAAACGATTACAAGGGATTTCTAGGATACTTCAAAGGATTTCAAAAGATTTCAAAGGATTTTTAGGAATTTAAAGAGGATTTAAAGATTTCAAAGAGATTCTAAGGATTTCAAAAGATTCAAAGGAATTTCTAGAAATAACAAGATGTTTTAAAAGATTTCAAGAGATTGAAAGGGAATTCAAAATATTTTAAGAGGCTTTTAAAATATTTAAAGGGATTTTTAGAAATTACCAGAGATTTTAAAAAACATCAAGGGATTCAAAGATTTCCAGGCATTTCCAATTTTTTAAAGAATTTGAAAGATTTTAGGATATTTTAAAAGATTCCAAGGAATTTTTAAGAGCTTTAAAAAATTTCAAGGTATTCCTAAACATTTTAGAGAATTTTTAATATTTTGAGATATTTTAAAAGATTGCAAGAAATTTTTTATTTATTTCAATCATCAGAAGGGATTTCAAAGAATATGAAAGATTTTAAGGTATTTTTGAAAATTTCAATGAGTTTTCAAGAGCTTTCAAAAATGCCAGGGGATTTAAAAGTATTTAAAAAATATATATATATATTTTTTTCTATTTAATTTCCAATGAATTTTCAAGAGTTTAACAAAATTTTAAGGGAATTCAAAAAATTTTAAAAGGATTTTAAATATGTTAGGCATTTTAAAAGATTCCAAGAAATTTTGAATTGATTTCAATCATATAAAGGGATTTCAAAGGGTATGAAATATTTTATAGTAAAAAAAAACTTATCAAATTTTCGAGGACTTCAATGAATTTAAGGGACTTTAAAAGCTCTCAAAGTATTTAAATAAATTTTCCCAGATTTCAAGAAATGTTATTAAATTTTATAGAATTTCCCGGGATTTCATAATATTTTAATGGATTTCAAAGAATGCATTCACAAAAAGAGGGGATTTGTAGAGTTCTAAAGATTTGAAGAGATTTTTAAATATTTTTCGCAATTCATTTAAATTTATTTAAAACTCACCCTGAATTCTTATTAATTTATCCTGAATTTTATGAATATCATTGAAATCTTCTCATTTAATTTAAATTCTCTAGAATTTTTCTAAAATCAATTGAATTTTTTGGAATAAAATTTTTTTTCCAATTTGTTTGAATTCTTTTGAATTTAAGTGAATTTTTTTTCACTTTTTTAGTTATAAATTAGTCACTTTTGGTTAATTTTTCGGTTCGAATTAAATTCTTTTTTTACTTTTTTCAAATAAATTAGGCTGTGGCAGTCCTGGTAATAATAAATTAAAAATGTATAAATTAAAATAAAAACTTTTGTATTCTATTTATAAAAGATGCTATATTAAAAATATTAGAAGAATAGAATTTTGGGTTTTTTAATGTAAATACTGGTTAATATTAGTGGAAAAATTAAAAAAAAATTAGGTATTTTCTAGGGGTTTATAGATTTGAAGAGATTTGGAATTCACCCTGAATTCTTACTAATTTACCCTAAATTTTTTAAAATTATTTTGAATTTTTTAAATTTACTTGAATTCTTCTAAATTTACTCAATTATACTTAATTCAATGATTTTTTTTGAATTTTTAAAAGTTTTTATTTAATTGTTCCTGAGCATTTTCAAGATCTTTAAAAAACTTCCAAAGATTTTAAAAGAATTTTAAATACTTAAGGTTTTTTTTTAAAGATTATAAAGAAATTTTTAATTAATTTCAGTAATTTAATGAGATATCAAAAGATTTGAAATATTTGAGGAAATTTTTAACTATTCCCAGAAATTTTTAATTTAATTCAAAAGTTTGAAGGGATTTCAAAGACTTTGAAATATTTTAGGGAATTTTAAAAGATTCCAAGGCATTTTCAATAATTTTATGGTGTTTTATTTATAGTATTTTATGGATTTTAAAATATTTTAATGGATTCCACAGAATTTATCATCACCTTGAATTCTTATTAATTTATCCTGAATTCTTTTTAATCCTTTTAAATTCTTATAAAATCTCTCAATTTCATCAGGGATTTTATCAAATTCTTTTATATTCTCTTTAATTTTTTTAAACTTAAGTCAAATTTACTCAACGGATTTTTTCGATTGAAACGAATTTTCCAATTCATTTGAATTATTTTGAATTGTTTTGTAGTAGGGTTTCAAAGATTTGAATATATTTGCAATTATTTTTTGGAATTCAACCTGAATTCTTTCTAATTCTTTGGGATTCTTTTGAAAAAAATTGATCTGAATTCTTCTGAATTCACTCAATTCTATTTAATTCAACGGATTTCTGTTTATTTTTTAAAGTTTATATTTAATTAATCCTAGAATTTTTTTAATTCACCTTGAATTCTGAGGCATTTCATCCAATTTTTTTGAATTCTCTACTGAATTTATAAAAGTTTTTAATATTTTTGAATTGTTTTCAATTCATTTGAATTTTCTTTTAATTCAACTTGAATTTTTATGAATTTTTTCGAATTCTTCTTGTTTACCTTAAATTTCTCTAAATTCAGTCTAATTTTATGGAAATCAATGGAATTTTTTAAAATAAAAAAATGGTTTTCGAATTCATTTGAATTCTTTTGAATTTAAATTTTATCCCATAGGGACTTTGAGGCCTGTTATTTGAAAAAAAAACAGATTTTTGCTAGCTTGGAAGGTGGGAAATTAAAAATTACAGTTTACAAGTTAATAGCATTTTTTTTAAATTGAATTGAAGGAATTAAAAAAATTTGTAAGTTCTTGCAAACTTGAAAGGGGCAAATTGAAAAAACCTATTTTAAATCTAGAACATTTTTGTCAATCACTTTATTTGAGTCAGAAAAGGCGAAATCGAAAAAATCTAAATATTTTTGATGAAAATAAGTTTAAGAAATATTTATTTTCTGGTTTGAAAGGAGGAAATTATTTTAAAATGTAGTTTTTTTTCTTTTAATTAAAAAATATTAACAATTAGTATTAAGAAAAGGATTTGTTTTTTTAAATATTTAAAATTGCAGGGAAAATAATCTTCCTTTTAAATTCAAAGAAATTGAAAAATGTTTTTTTTTATACCTTGTAAGGCGGGAAATTTGAAAAAACTATTTTTCCGATTGAAAAAAAGTGTACATCCGAAAATAAATTATTTTTTTATTTTTTTTTACCTGACTCATATCAGAAAAGGAATCCGTCGTAGTCCTCGTTCCTGCAGCATCCACGAGGTAAACAAGAGCGCAAAGTTCCGAAGTGAAACTGACTCCCTTGTACCACATCTTCGCGTACCTGAAAATAAAAAAATTAATTCTTTAATTATTTATTCATAATTTTCGTATTTTACAGGTCCTTTTTTACATAAATTTGGACAATTTGATTAACAAACTTGTTATTTCCGTGTGCATCGTGAGCCAGGATTTCTACCCGAGAACCGTATTGGTAAATTCTTCCGTTGGGGTGCAAAAGGGCTGCTGCAGAGCCGGAACCACTCAAGGCCAGGACAATATTATTCTATACTTGGGAAAAATAGTGGGATCAGGACAAATTTTGGGATCAGGAAAAAAAATTGGGATCAGGAAAAATATTGGATTGGGACAAGAGTTGATCCAGAACATTTTTCGGGGGGGATTTTGAATTTTCTCTAACGAATGTATGTATTTAAAATTAATTTTTTTGGTTAAAGATTCATAATTTTAGTAGAAAATTCGTCCCTTTGGATAAAAATTGAACTACTTTGTTAAAAATTCTTGTTTTTGGCTTAAGATTCATAATTTTAGATGAAAATTCAAATTTTTGGTTGAAAATTTAATTTTTTGTTGAAAATTCAACTATTTTGTGGAAAAGTTATATTTTTGGGTTGAAAATTCGACTGTTTTGTAGAAAATTCGTCTCTTTACTTAGAAAATTCAACTATTTGTTCGAAAATGAAATTTTTTTCTGTTGAAAATTCATATTTTCGTGTTAAAGTCTTTTTTGGTAAACTTTAATTGTTTTATTTCAAATTAAAATAATTTTTTGTTGAAATATCAACTATTATATTTTTCATTGAAAATTCATCTTTTTAAGTTGAAAACTCAACTCCTTGGTTGAAAATGGAACTACTGTGTTAAAAATTCATGTTTTTCGATGAAGATTAATAATTTTAGTTGAAAATTCAAGTTTTTGGTTAAAATTTTCTTCTTTTTTTTGAAAATTCAACTGTTTTGTGGAAAATTCGACTGTTTTGTAGAAAATTCGTCTTTTGCCTTGAAAATACAACTATTTAAATCAATTTTTTCTGTCGAAAATTCATATTTTCGTGTTAAATATTCGACTATTTTGAAAAAAATCGCTTTTCTAAATTCAAATGATTGTTTTCCAATGATAATTTAATTATTTAATTTTAGTGAAAAAGTGCTCCTTTTTAGACTAAAAAATCATCTATTCTGTTGAAGATTCGTATTTTTTGGTCAAATTTAATTGTGTTTTGTTTAAAATTAAAATACGTTTTTGTTGAAATATCAACTATTCTATTTTTTATAAAAAATTAATCTTTTTAGTCCGAAAACTCAACTCCTTGGTTGAAACAACTAATGATAAAAATTCATGTTTTTGGTTTAAGATTCATAATTTTAGTTGAAAATTCAACTTTTTGGTTGAAAATTTATTTTTTGGTTGAAAATTCAACTGTTTTGTGGAAAATTGATATTTTTGAGTTGAAAATTCGACTGTTTTGTATAAAATTCGTATTTTTGCCTAGAAAATTCAACTATTTGTTCAAAAATTAAATTTTTTCTGTCGAAAATTCATATTTTCGTGTTAAAGTCTTTTTTGGTAAACTTTAATTGTTTTATTTCAAATTAAAATATTTTTTTGTTGAAATGTCAACTATTATATTTTTTATTAAAAATTCATCTTTTTAGGTTGAAAACTCAATTTCTTTGTTGAAAGTGGAACAACTTTGTTAAAAATTCATATTTTTGGTTGAAGATTCATAATTTTAGTAGAAAATTAATCTCTTTTGTTAAAAATTGAACTGCTTTGTTAAAAATTCATGTTTTTGGTTTAAGATTCATAATTTTAGTTGAAAATTCTTTTTTTTTGGTTGAATTTTTTTTTTAAATTCCATTTTTGTGTGGAAAATTTATATTTTCAGGTTGAAAATTCGACTGTTTTGAAGAAAATTCATCTTTTTGCCTTGAAAAGTCATATTTTCGTGTTAAATATTCGACTATTTTGTAAAAAATGCACTTTTATAAATTCAAATTATTGTTTTCCAATTATAATTTAACTATTTAATTCAAGCGAAAAAGTGCTCTTTTTTAGACTAAAAATTCATCTATTTTGTTGAAGATTCGTCTTTTTTGGTCAAATTTAATTGTGTTTTATTTAAAATTAAAATACTATTTCGTTGAAATATCAAGTATTCTATTTTTTATTGAAAATTCATCTTTTTTGGTTGAAAACTCTACTCCTTAGTTGAAAGTGGATCTACTTTGTTAAGAATTCATATTTTTAGTTGAAGATTCATAATTTTAGTAGAAAATTCATTTCTTTGGTTTAAAGTGGAACTACTTTTTTAAAAATTCATGTTTTTGGTTTAAGATTCATAATTTTAGTTGAAAATTCTTTTTTTTTTGTTGAATTTTTTTAAAAATTCAATTGTTTTGTGGAAAAATTATATTTTCAGGTTGAAAATTCGACTCTTTTGAAAAAAATTCATCTTTTTGCATAGAAAATTCAATAA
>JAABKJ010013071.1:0-10386 GCA_011634705.1 Andricus grossulariae
TAAATAAAATAAATAAAATAAATAAAATAAATAAAATAAATAAAATAAATAAAATAAATAAAATAAATAAAATAAATGAAATAAATAAAATGAATAAAATAAATAAAATACGGCCGGGAAGCCGATATGTCGGTTAGGCCTGTGATATGAACTTTGTATACAGTTGATACATGATAGAAGAAACAAATTCGGGTACTTTTAACCCTCAGTTACCCCACGTGTTTTAGTACCCTTTGTTATTCCACGTTGCCTTATGCTGAACCAATTCGACTGAGTCTGAGCATTGGTTCAGCATAACATAGAGCCCTGGTTTCACAGAAATTTTGCCGATTTCAAAAACCCTCTGGGTCATTTTGACCTTCCTGGTAACTAAAAGTTAATGGGCGGCTTAATACTTTATATCCCGGCCATTTGAAGGTTAAAGCGGGCATATTACACGTGTTTTGCACTTGCATTTATTGTAAATTAAATGTGATACACGTGGTCTACATATGTGTGTGTTCCGTGTTCTGCGGTTCTCTTACAAATTTGTCGTTTCACACAATTACAGTTTCAAGAATCGACGTCAGCAAAAACACAACGAGGATATATTCAAATTTCGCCAACGGAGAGGTTTGTAGTGAAAAACACAGTACTATATGATTTATTTCGACTTAAAGATAAACCAAACGAGATGGTACGAAGATTGATGTTAGCATTAGTTGGAGCAAAAAATCTAGTGCAAATGTCCTACAAAGGGACAAAGAAAATTAAACCTATTCCTAAAGACGTAGCGAATGCAGTGTTCAGTAAGCTTTTAAATTATTTTTACTTTGAATTTTGAAAACTTCTTATATCTCCAAATTTTATGATTCAAATTTTCTAACCTGAATTAATAATAATAACAATAATATTAATAATGATAAACAATAATAAATATATAAATAAATAAATAATAATAAAGAGAGCCTCGGTGGCTCAGTTGATTAGACGCTCGGACTTCACCTTAGAGGTCCAGGGTTCGATTCCTGAGCCGGTATCTCTTGAAATTTTTCTATGTACCCTTACCGAGGTTATGGTGGTTCGAAACCCACCTTAAGCTGTAGGTCCCACCATCATGCACTTGACTGCAACCCAGTTCGTGAATGATGGGGTAAACACCAGGCTTTGCCCAATATGCCAAGGCCCACGATCTTATCAGATCACTTGATTGCATTGTAATAATGCGTCCGTAATTGATAATATATACCGGGCAGTCCCATGCATACTACTAAAAAAAAAAAGAAAATTTAAATCCAACTCTAACCAAAAATGCCTTTGACATATCGGGCTGTAACCATCTTAAGCCTGAGACATTAATTTTATATATTAGAATATTATATGGGCGTTTTTTCTTCTCTTGCGCATTAACAAACGTCAGCTAAAACTCAAAAATTTTGTAGAACCAATTGAACATATAAGTTCAAGACTATATTTTGAGAAAATATGGAAAGTTTTTTTGGGAAAAAAACATTTTCTTATAAGTTATGAATGCTCAAAGTTGTCCCAAAATGAATTCAGAATCCATAGAAACTCTAAAACACTCATTGTTTTTTGCTAATTATAACGGTTGAATAATTTTGTTCTCGGGTTCAATCTTGTGGAAATCTTTCGCTGTACATTTGGGTGAAAGTCTCTGAAAAAGTTTCAACAATTTATTCATTGCAGAGAGTAGCGATAATAATAGTTGTAATTAGTAACAAGCAATAGGTATTTTAGCGTTTCTCCGGATTATGAATTCATTTTGGGATGACTTTGAGTATTCATAACTTATGGGGAAATGTTTCTTTCCCAATGGAACTTTTCGTATCTTCTCACAATATAGTCCTAAAGTCACATATTTCAATGGTTGACAAAAATTCTGGTATTTTATCTGACTTTCGGCAATGCGCGTAAGAAAAAAGGCCATTTCGCCCTAACACCGCACCAGTTGACGATATTTACTTACTCAATAACTCAATTTCCTCATAATGAATTGAAAGATTTCATACAGATCAAAATGAGCGAATTTTCGAAGTTTTGAATAATTTTTTTTATTTAGGCTACGTGAAACGCAAGACAATATCATCAGAATTTGATATGGTGCAATTTATAAAAGCTGTTAACAATCAGTGCAACACTCTAAGACACCAAAAAAATAAGAAAAATTATGAGAATGAAGCTGAAAGAGCAGAGGAGGAAGAGGATCAATGTCAAGAGTACACAAAAGAAAATGAAAGTCAACATGGGGAAGAAAATGGGGCACGAGATGAGAAAGAAAATACGGAAGAAGATGGGGAGGAAGATAAGGAAGAAGGTGGAGAAATAGATGAGGAAGAAGGTGAAGAAGAAGATGGGGAAGATGATGAAGAAAATGAGGAAGAATTTAAAGAACAATAGGAGAAAGAAAACCAAGGAAAAGATGAGGAAGAAAATTTAATTTAAGATTAAATATATATAGATTAGGTTTGTTAACTTGAATAACTTTTAATATAATTTTATTCAACTTTGTTCCTACTCAGTTAATAATAATTATTCTACTTTTCACAAAACAGAGCGAAGTTCGATTATTCAAAGTAAATAAATTTCATATATATTTGATTTTGTTACTTCTAATTTATTTAATTCACTTAACCTCAAATTCCTCTCTAATTTTGGTTACATCTGTATGTAGCCTGGTGCTAGTGCGGCAATCAAGCCCAAATCGTTAGGATCGACTCATGTTTCTATTCTCAATCTTTGTTGTACTATTTCGGATAACGATTATTCATTAAATGACTTGTAATTTTTCAAACCAGGATTCAGCATCCATGCGATTTGTTCCCTCGAATACTCTAAAAGCATATCAATTCTGCCAGCCTCCTGGCTCCCAGCTCATGAGCTAAAGTAGCATCTGGTTGTGTAGGTAGAAGAAAAGTTTTAATTATGTAGGAAGATAGAGGAAGGTAATCCGAAATCAACCTGTACACATGAAGATCTTATATTCTGAACAAGAGTTTCAGAATATGGAATTAAACCTTAGTACTACCGTGGCTCGAGACCAGAGAGAGGGAGGGAGAGAGATCTAGAGTCTTCAGGCATGCTCTAGCCACTGTTCAATGAACTATGGGATTAGCGTGGCTCAAGACCAGAGAGAGAGAAAGGGATCTCTGAAAGCTTCAGCCATGCGTTAGCCACTGTTCAATAAACTATGGGAATATCGTCGCTCAAGATCAGAGGCCTTCAATCATGCTCTAGCCATTGTTCAATAAACAATGGGATTAGCGTGGCTCAAGGCCAGAGAGCGAGGAATAGGGCTCTGGAATCTTCAGCCATGCTCTAGCCACTGTTTAATGAACTATGGGAATAGCGTGGCTCAAGATCAGAGGCAAAGATTTGAGTCCTTCATCGATGCTCTAGCCACTGTTCAAAAAACAATGGGATTAGCGTGGCTCAAGGCCAGAGAGCGAGGAATAGAACTCTGAAATCTTCAGCCATGCTCTAGCCACTGTTTAATGAATTATGGGAATGGCGTGGCTCAAGATCAGAGGCAAATATCTGAGGCCTTCATCCATGCTCTAGCCACTGTTCAATAAACAATGGGATTAGCTTTGCTCAAGGCCAGAGAGCGAGGAATAGAGCTCTGAAATCTTCAGCCATGCTCTGGCCACTGTTCAATGAACTATGGAAATAGCGTGGCTTAAGAGCAGATGCGTAGACCTGAGGCATTCATCCATGCTCCAGCCACTGTCCAATAAACGATGTTATTTCTTCTATCGATAGAATTGTAAAACTTTCACCAGGCGATTTCATAGAAACTTATTCACATTAATTTAAATTCGATAAAACAATCAACTTTAGAAGATCGAGTTGTTTTAACAATTTCGATTCGTTTTTTGAGAACTGCTAGTAAATAATTTCTACTTTTAAAGTGAGATATAAAATAGAAAATTTAATAATGAACAAACAGAAAAATATTTTTTCATGATGTACAAATTGAAAAAGGTGAACGTTCCTTAGAAAATAGTACCAAAAAATATCTGAACCACAACTTGCTACTTGGAGTCGACCGAGTGGTTGTTATAATTTTAAAATGGTAAATTCCCGTGAGTAAGTTGCAAAAATTACACCTGGACCATGGCTGACGGCTAAAATCAACTCATATAGTCAACTCATTTTTTCAACTAACTTACATAAAAATGTGCCCTTTCGATTTCTGCCTGTTTCGTTATTCTTGTGGAAAAGTAAATTTTTTGTTGAAAAACACCTAACGTTTACCTGAGGCACAATAATAATTCATGTAAAATTTGGAACTTTTCATAATGTTATATTTCATTCAGCCGCACATCGACAGAAACCGCTAAAAGTGTTCAAATATGTTCTCAAGTTTAGAGTGGCTTAACCGTGGCTCGCGGACATTAGCCATCCTTGACCCATTCTTTATCGAAGACTTTGTCCTAGCCATGACCAAGTCTTGAGCCATGCAGCTTATTTTCACGCGGGTAGGTAGTAGTAGTAGAGTTCGGATTGTTTGCTGATGATATAGCTCTGTATACAAGCTCCTATAGGATAGCTACAATATTGTAAATAGATTTCAAACAGCAGGTAATAAGGTTAATTATTACAATGAAAAGTGGAAAATCAGAATTAATATAGACAAATCTGAAACGGTCATAGTCTGACAGCCTTAAATATTTAGGATTAGTGATAGGTCAAAGACTCACATTTAATAGACATATTAAAATAGTAGTACAAAACGCGATGAGAGCATTGATATCATCACATCCTTCGATAAATAAGAAATCTAAACTGTCACTAAATAATAAAAAGTCATTGTACAAAAGTATAGTTAGACCAATGTTACTTTATGTTTGTTCAATATGGAATTTAATTAGTAATACTAATTATCAAACTCTCGAAAGGGTACAAAATAAATTTTTGAGGCTAATAGGAAATAATCTAATGTATACACCTATTGTACAAATGCATAAAGAATTAGAGGTAGATTGCATCAAAGATTATAATTATAAAAATTCTGAAAGTTTGTCTGAAAAGTTAAAGGAACATCCAAATGAATTAGTAAGAATAGTAGATTATATATAATAGGATAAGTTAGTCGCTGTCAACGATCTTAATATTATGTTCAGAAAACTATGCAAATTAAATAACTATGAGCATAGTTTATTAAACAATAACATATAGGAACAACAATTGATATTGTTGTTCGAAACTTGTTGTCTACAGTCCTGAGGTTTTTTTGCATAACTTTTTTCCTCATAAATTTAAATTTTAAGATTTAGATTCTTATATAAAATTGACAAGTAGTAGAAAGTACATATACAGGATAGATAAAGTAAACATACATAGCGTATTATGCGGAACGTCTAAATAAAATTTTAAAAACAAATGTACATACTGCTGCAGTGATTAGATTAAAAAAATTCAATTCAAATAATTGTCCTTGTGATCGGTGCTCTCGGAGGTGCGAAGCTATCACTGGTTCGTAACCCGAAAGCCATACCCGCGTGCTAAAAACATGCTGAGGCTGCGACATGAATGCAGAAGGCTGATATCCTTGGGTCGCTCTGTGTTCTCAAAACACACGAGAGTTTCGCTGGCCTGTCGTTGTGATTTCGTCGTGACCTATAACCACCCATCTCACGGACGTGAGACATGGTTATAGGTGTAATTTACCGCGGTTCTACTGGGAGCCAGTGTCACTTTCATAGATGGTAGTTGCTCACAGTGGGACCCTCCGATTATTGTTCAACCTGTTTTTTAAATTATGTATCTGAGTCGGTCTGGTTTCTTTATTAACCGAGACGGAAGGCCTTTGACCAGGCTACCGTACGCGTCCTCGGGTTGTTGATCGAGAGTCTCTGTACCAAGGGTAATTGATGAATATGGCTGGAAACTAAATGAGCAGTCCCAGACAATGGTCCATAAATGGTCCTGAAGGAAAAACCTTCAAGCTAAGGCGAAAGCAACCGTGCTGATGGCTGCATGGTATTGGGAAGTGGTGTCTCAACCGGTACTTTCGGGATACCGGACGATCTCCCAGACCAGAGTATATAGTCTGACCCTCGATTGCGGGGCTCTCCAAGGGCGGACGAACCCTTTCCCTATCTGCTCGTGGGAAAACCCATGATAACACCACATCCAATTGTAAATGCAGTTCAAAACAATAAAAAAATTTATTATGGCTCTATTTACCGGATAAGGGTTGAATTAAGAATTATGTATAACGAAACAATAGATTTAAAAATAATAGTTCAGTAGTTGCGTATTAGGTTATTTCACAATCACTATATGTTCAAAAAAGATTATCTTATCGTCTGCTATCGCAAATATTGGGTATGCCGAATGCATTGCTGCATTATAAAAATGATAGGAGGGCTGTTTGATAAGTCAGTGACTTTTTAAATTTTTTGCGCAGTAACTTTAAATGCACCACTGATCCAATCAACGCACACTGGGCTGAATCGGGAATTTACTATTTAAAATCACCTACAGCTCACAATTCTCAACTGATTTTGAATTTTTTTGTTCAAACGTGATAAGCGATAGTTGCACAAGAGCATTTATGGATTCGATTCTATAATTTTTGTTATTTTCCATTTTTTATATAAATAAACAAGGAGCGAAAATGAGATATTTTTTAATTATTACTTTTTATCTTTGAATCAATAACTTAATTAAGCCTATTTTTGACGAAAATGAATTACGAAGTATCCGAAGAATATAAATAATTTACAGGATATCGAATCTAAATGTTATGAACAAACTATTTCTACAAAATGTCAACACATTGGAAATTTTACTTCCAAGTATATTTGTGAGTTGAAATTGCTCGATTTTATCAACAGGATCACGCTTGATCATGAAAATTTGTTGTATGGTATAATTTGTTTATTGAATAAACAAACTATGTAAACAAATGCATAGTTTAGGCGTTGTTTGGCAGAAAGTAATCACTTTTCTTTCTTAGTACCTTTGAATTCTATAAGTGGTAATATTTAGTAATTAGGATTGGTCATTCGATATTATTTGTTTATTTTATAAGCAAATTTTATAAACAAAAGCATTTTTTGGTCATTTATAGACAGAAAGTAATAGTGTTTCTTTCTAATCGTCTTCAAATTATATAAGTGTTGAGGTTTAGTGACGAAGAATTGTCAATCGATATTATTTGTTCAAGTTATAAACAAATCTTATAAACAAATTCATAGTTTGACCATTTATAGATAGAAATTAATCGTTTTTTGTTCTAATCGTCTTCAAATTACATAAGTGGTGATATTTAGTGACAAAGAATTGTCAATCAAAATTATTTGTTTATGTTATAAGCAACTGCATAGTTTGACCATTTATAGATAGGAATTAATCGTTTTTTGTTCTAATCGTCTTCAAGTTACATAAGTGGTGATATTTAGTGAGGAAGAATTGTCAATCAAAATTATTTGTTTATGTTATAAACAACTGCATAGTTTGACCGTTTATAGATAGAAAGTGATCGTTTTTCTTGCTAATCGTCTTCAAATGACATAAGTGGTGATGCTTAGTGAAGAAGAATTGCCATTTGATATTATTTGTTTATTTTATGAAAAAATTGATAGTTTGGCCATTTGTAGACAGAAGGTAATCTTCTTCTATTATTTCCTTAAAATGATATCACTGGAAATGTTTTATGATGTTCTAAAATAATTAGATTCCAGGTTGTACTTGTCAATCATTTCAATAATTTTAGGATCCATTTCAAATTCATTCTTGCTCCACTTAAGGCGCTATTAATAGATCAGATGAGATGAGACAAGGAGCTTATGTATTAAATCTTCATTGGTCGAAATTCGAGAGCAATTTCGTGCGTTGAATTCTCTGAACCGCTTGAAATTCTTATTACGGGCTTCTGCAGCTTCTTCTGTATACGGTATATTTTGAATATTTCAATTACTTAAAAAACAGAAAAGCAGTTTTAAAACAAAATTTACTTCAGTCAACCTCACCGACATTTACGTAAAACGTTACTCTACCTTGTACTTATATTCTTTATAGAATTTGTTTCTAACATAAACAAATAATATCGATTGACAATTCTTTGTCACTAAACATCACCGTTTATGTAATTTGAAGAAGATTGGAAAGAAAAACGATCACTTTCTATTTATAAATGGTCAAACTGCATTGTATATAAGATACACAAATAATATCGATTTACGATTCTTTTTCACTAAGCATTACCACTTATGTAATTTGAAGACGGTTAGAAAGAAAACCTATCACTTTCTATCTATAAATGGTCAAACTATGCATTTTTTTATCAAATTTGTTCATAACATAAATAAATAATATCAGCTAACAAGTCTTCGTCACTAAACACCAGCACTCATGTAATTTGAAGACGATCAGAAAGAAAAACGATCACTTTCTACCTCTGAATAGTCAAAATATGCATTTGTTTATACAAATTGTTTATAACATAAACCAATAATATCGATTGACGATTCTTCGTCACTAAACATCATCACTTATTTAATATGAAGACGACTAGAAAGAAAACCTATTACTTTCTGTCTATAAATGTCCAAACTATGCATTTGTTTATAAAATTTGTTCATAAAATAGATAAATGATTTGGAATGACCAATCTCAATCACTAAATATTACCACTCATATAGTTTAAAGATACTAAGAAAGAAAAGCGATTACTTTTTGCCAATAAGCGCATAAGCTATGCATTTCTTTGCATAATTTGTTTATAAAATGAACTAATTATACCATACAACGAATTTTCATATGAAACGTACTCTTGTTGATGAAATTAACCAATTTTAACTCGCAAATACACTTTGCAAGCAAAATTTCCAATATGTTGACATTTTGGTAATATAATTTGTTTATAACAATTAGATTCGATATCCTTTGAACTATTTATATTCTTTGAATACTCCGTCATTCATTTCCGTTGAGAATGAGATAATTCAAGTTATTTATTTGAAGATAAAAAATAATAATGAAAAAATGTATCATTTTCGCTCGTTGTTTATTTATATAAAAAATAGAAAATGACGTAAATGGAACAATCTGATCCATAAACGCTCTTGTGCAACTATCGCTGATCACTTCTGAACAAAAAAATTGAAAATCAGTTGAGAATTGTAGGCTGTAGGTGATTTTGAATACGTAAATTCCAGATTCAGCCCACTGTGCAGCGTCTTTATAGACGCACCTGTCAATTAGCAGGTTCTCTTGACATCCTGCTGCACCTCTTTTCGAGCTACGCTGTTCGTACATCTCTCGCCACACAGGCTCAATTCTTCGGACAATCCTGTTGTTCAGGATAGCTGTAAAGATCTCATGCAGTGTACTCTAACAAGTTATTGGCCTGTAATTTGCTCGGTTGGACAAGTTGCCTTTTTTCGGTAGAAGTAAAGTGCGTCTTAATACCAGCCACTGCAAAATGGGCGTTTTCAACTTTAAAAATGAGGTGAATATGCGGGACCAATTTTGATGTGTAGAAGTGTAATTCTTCCACCAGAAGTTCTCGATAACATCTGGTCCTGCAGCGGAAAAGTTCTTCTTGACTCTGAGTACTTTTTTCACCTCTTCGGCAGTGATTGATGGACATTCTTCCTCAGGCGTCATGAGGTTCTCCCGAACACCTTGGAGCGGATGATATCATCAGAATCTTCTTGCAACTCCAGTGTTTTTGGGGTCTTGTATACCTGTTTCCAAAATGTCTCTACCTTGTTTTCCTTGCGTCAGATAACACCCGTATTTTATCAACAATGTGCTGCTTGATTGTCAGCAGCTTTGACTTGTTCAGTGTATGATTAAAGATCCTTAGTTCTTGAGCTAACTTTCGAACCCGTTCCGTGAAGGGCCTACCAGATGCTATGTAGTCAATCACGACCTGAATACGGGACGCATTCTGTCTTGCCCATCCAATCTTCTTGTTTAGTTATTACAAGCGCCATTTGGTATTTTGATCCATCGTCGGTTTTAGCCTTCCTCACAAAGGGAAGCATCCATTTCAGCCAGATCTTGGGGCTTAGGAGGAACCAGTCTGTCAATGTTCCTCCTTGTCCTGCAATTGCTATCATCTCTCAGAAATTGTCTGCTTTCCGCGGTTGGTCTTGATGTCGCTTCCTTATCTTCTTTTGCAGCTTCTTCAAGTAAGGGTTGGGGGAACGCTCCGCATACATATCCATTTTTCAAGAGGTAGGCGTGTTGATTTCGTAAAGACTGAGGCGAAACGTGCTGAAGCTCTGGCTGTTTCTGGCACCACAGAGTATGCATACGCGCCATAAATCCTCTGCGAACAGGGATAATGCTCGCATCGTAGCAGTCTAGCAAGTCATCCTTGAGTTGATTCGTCCACTCAATGTGGGCGTTTCGCCGGTTCGTCGTCGT
>JAABKJ010013072.1:0-10386 GCA_011634705.1 Andricus grossulariae
TTTTTAGATGACAGTTACTCCCAGTGGGACCCTGCGGTGGTTGTTAACCTTTAGTTTTTTATATATATATATATATGGATGTATGTATGTATGTATGTATGTATGTATGCATATGAATCTAATCAATATATATACAATTTTATCATTATCAATCACATGACATATAATTCTGGAGGTAAATCCAAAAAGGTTGTATGTTTTGGCGCATCTCGATCCGTTGATGAGATACATTATATTTATTCCAATTTTAATCATTTTAAGAAAGATTTTAAATTTCTGAAATCGTCGAAACCTGTATATTCTAAATTTTCGACTTTAGCAACGGTAATGTTAAAATTAAAAAATTCTATTTCAAGTTTCTAATCCTTAGCTCTAAATTTGAACGGCTGGAACCGCTGTTCCCACCGAGTATTATAAAAATATGCCGACATCTTGTCACTGTTTGTCCTACTTTTATGGGCATGAATATATATATATATATATACTATAATAATCGTACGCCTATTTTTCCGGAAGCAACATTAAGTTAACATACTCATTGGTAACGATTACACTACATTTATAGATAAATATGCCGTAAAATTTAAGTAAGAATTTCTTTATTTGCCACTTGTCCCGTCAAATCCATATAACATGGTGAAATTCCTCCAACCGTTTTCTCCGTGTACAATTTTTTATATTGTCCTTATATACACAATTACGGAACTAGTTGGATACAGTTATGTTTTTTTATATCATAAAACCTAAATCAACACAGAAAAAAAATATAAGGTGCCTATTGATACCAGCCAAGTGCTTTACTCATTGACAGAATATAACTGAAATAAAAAATGGTATTTTTATTGGAGACAGCTTCACTCTTTATGACATGGATATTCCATTTTCTTACATTTATGAAAATTTTGTTTATATAAATTGAGAAACCATCGATTTCAAACTTCAGACAATCGCGGTAAACAAATTTTCAAAACCATGAAGGAATAATAAGGCGAGTCGCCCATCGTAAGGCCTGTAAGTACTAATCAGCCTTTACTTGGGGCGCAAGCGCTACGTGTCCTCTTCTCATGCACAGAAAAGTGCGAGTGAGACAGATTTTGAAAATGAATTATGTTAGAGAGGTTAAGCTGGTTTGTTGATCATCATACGAACGAAAAAAAATACATTACCAATATTTCTAGTATTTGTGAAATAAGTGTGAAAAAACTTTGGAAAGATAACACAAAAGTACTTTTTCAAAACAAAAAGGGAATTAATAAATAATGGAATTAACGTAACTTGATTGTATGGTTATATCGCATTGATAATTCACTCCTTTCATTCCCAAAATCTTGGTCATTAACTTCACTAAAAGTATAAATTATATTTTACACCACAATTTTACTTCACAAAGCTTGCAAAACTTTTACCGCTTGCAAAGAATACAAACTCGCATAACATCTCTAACTGACTTCATTCACAAAATCTGGCCCACCCGCACTTTTCCAGGCGTGAGAAGAGCACAAGTCGCGCTTGCGCCCTGAGTAAAAAATGATTACACTGTATCTATATGGATGCGAATTTGGCTGCGCTTGGTGTAAAACGCAATACTCTGTCTCCTTCTATCTGCCCGTTTCATGCCAAGCGCAGCGAAATTCACGTGCATGTAGAATTTAGTGGGGTCCAAGAAACATTAGGTATCAAATTTCCGAAATGATTATGCACCATTACATTCCTGTGGAAAAAATTGCATAGTTTTTTTTTAGAATTTTAAAATTATGTTTGGAGGTAGCGCAAAGCTGCCGAAATTTAGTACACGAGAGGTCCTATAGAAGCCCGTCCAGTATATTGCGCAATACTATATATTCCAACTGAAAACGGTTCAGGCGGCCCTGACTGTTTACGTTTCGAGGGTACCGATTTAGCCACAAGGCCAGTGCGAGGCAAGCCCCGAAACTGGGATTATATGGGACTTGGAGTGTAGTGTTAAATCAGAAGGCAAGCAATTGTTGTCAAATTTTTATCTGCACACTAATCTGAAACCCACCCTTTGATATCGTTGTTATCTAAAGTCGTTAAACGATTTATGGTTATACTAGACTTCTACCTGGGATTGGCTTAAACTACCTACCTTTTTCCGAAATAATTTCTTTTCTCTTAGTAGTAAAACTTGGTAGGTACTCATGATGGTCGTAATTCTTTGAACAAATTTTCAAGCCAAGCACCTGGAGGAAAAAAACTGAAATAGCTAGACTTTCAATTCGATATTTTTTGCTTTTATTATCAAGCTATCTCTTCTATTTTGTAGTATCAGTTCGTGATAAATTAAACTTTCGTTAAGATTAAATTTTAAATAAAATAATAATATAGATGAATAAATATAGGTCTCTGAAAAGTCTCAAAATGGCAATATGCAACATTAAATTACAGCTGCAAATATAAAGTTGTTTAGAGTTAAATTTTTTATTAGCCCATAGAAATAAATACGCTTTGCGCCACCTCAAAATATTATTGACAAATTCTATTTTTAAAAAACTATTCTATTTTTTCCTCAATAGGAATCCAATGCTGCATAAAAATTTCGGAAATTCCAAAACTAATATTTTTTGGACCACCCTAATATAGATATAGTCTTACTACTTATAGGCCTTGAACTTACGGGCCGTTGCTCCCTCCGAATAACGTGCACGGAGATCGGTCTCCTTATAAAGGTGTTCGCACATCAAATGCCGTGTCCGTGCATTGGAAACGGCTCACGCACGAGCCGTCCGCGCGCACAAACATACAGTTGCCCAATCACTAGTAACCAGTCGTGCTGTTGCAGACATGAGTCAAACTGAGCGAGGGACCGGCACGTCAGCGGTACGTAAGCGGCACGTAAGCCTCGTGACTTCAGCAGCACGGCTGGTTGCACGTGATTGGGCAGCGCTGTGTGTTTGCGCACGGACGGCTCGTGCGTGAGTCGTTTCCAGCGCACGGCAGCGGCATTTTATGTGCGAAAACCTTTATTCCTTCGTGCACAAAACCATCTTGATAGTGCAGCTATTCATATTACTCATGCAAAGAAACAGTGTTTATCAAACATCAATTTCGCACATCTTCAGAATTTTGATTTTTCAAATTCGTTGTCAAGGAGAATTTTGTGGTTCTATGATGCTTTTACATTGAATCGGTTTTAATAATTTAAACAAAAAATTATCTAAGATATTCAATTCTTCTTTCTGTGAGGAAAATTATTTCTCAGGTCTATTCCCATTTCCATGGCCAATTTTAGTTAATTATTATCAGCTTGATTACATTTTTGTGAAATATTATTTCCCTCGCAGAAATCGCCATATAGTTTCCCTATTACTCATCTGGTCCTGATCGGGCTGGCATGATCTGGCTCGGGTAGGGCTCATTTCATGGCCCAGAGTCGTGCCATACCGGGTTGCCCATTTTGCAACGCCACCTAGTACATGTAAAGGGAAACGCTGAATGTTGTATCAGAGTGGTACTGTTTTTTACTTTATTAACATGTAAATTTAAGCGTAAACTTTTGATGTTTAATGAATATTAATTAAGTTTACTACAATGTTGGCAAAGTGTAAAAAGGGCACATTGCGGGTTCGGAAGCACCGTACGATAGCCAGATTGCCATATACACGTGACGTGTCGAGTGAAAATAAGTAAATCAGTGAAACTTAACCTCGAAGTAAAAATTACATTATATAAATTAAATTAAATTTAAATACTATTCAAGCTCTTTACTAAAACTAAAATTTCATTGTATTTTTAGATTAGCTTGTGCCTAATTCAAGGCCACAGAGGAGAAACTGCTTTCCCACATAAGCACAATATTTAGCTATGCTAAATATTGGGACGGCAATCGCAAACAACGAAAAAATTAAAGTATATTACTATAATTTCTAATTAATGAATAATATAGTTCAGTTTATCTTGTGTACTAATAATTATTTAAATTGAAAGTGCCTCATAATTTTTAATATCACTCAATTGGGACCTGGATTCCCGATCTGAGCCTCATTTGGCCAGATCGGGCCCCGATCGGGGCCACGGAAAAATTTCTGCGAGAGTGACTTTTTTTCTGGAATGCACATTTATGTATCGGACTTCGGAAGTCAAAAGTGATTAGATAGTTAACTGATTTAATTTTTTTTCTTATTATTTTAATTGCTATGTAAGTTATGGAGTTTGGAATTAATTATTAATTAATTCATGAAAAATATTAATTTTTGCACGCCAAAACCCGAACGGCCTTAACGCAACTTATTAATACCCAATCGGAAAAATTTAAAACTTAAATTTAAAAACACAACTTGAGCTCAAATTAAAACTTAAGTTTTCATGCGTTCATCGAAACGATCTTGAACATCACTGTCGGTCAATATTTTCACGAGATCATTGGAAGATTCTATCACATTGGTGTATGAAACAGAGTCTCCACTTATTCTTCTTCTTCTAATAATCCAGTGGGTCAGTGGTTCCTTAAACATCAAAATGGATCCGACAACAACTAGACCCAGACTTACTGACGCAACACAGACCCACAGAATCGGAGAAAAGCTGTATCCTTCGACTTGACATTGGAGTTCGGTAGGAGGTATTTCGCTAAAGACCTTGTTATGTACTGAGGCCGGAGAGTTGCACCTGTAAAATTCAAAATAACGTGTAAACTTATTGGCCAACATCTGTGACAATCGGTGGTTAATTCGTTGAAACCTTAATGTACACCTAAATTCCTAAATAGAAAAAATTAATAAAATATAACTGAATTTAAAGGAATTCAACTGCATTAATTCATTTAAGAGAATTGAACCAAATTCAACGTTAATTCATCTTTTCAATACAAGATTTCTCATTTCATCCAAAGAATCCGAGAGTACATTACCTCACGAAAAGATATGACAGACATCGTGTTTCACCGTCATATTTTTCTTCTGTAATGTCTCCTGTCATTTCTTTCTTCATTTTACAGCGGTCGCCAAAAATGACACAAAAGTGATGAAAGAGGATCTGACAAGCCTACAACAGGCAAATCTTATCATGTGAGAAGAAAATTAACAACACTTTTAGACCAAATTTTATCTGGAAGTGTTGTTATTTTTCTTCTATATAATTCATCCCAGACGTTAAAACATTATTGAGGATTTTCAATCTTTCCTCTATCTATCTTATCATTTTCTTTTTTCGAAATTGCGATTTTCTCCGAACAACTCTTGCCTCATTCCAAAATTCATCGGAACATCGTTTCATCCAATCAATGCCAAAGACTACAATTGCATGACTTCCCCAGGCATATCTTCCCCACACATAAGAAAGTCCCTAGAGTTTGGAATTTTATGGGGGATTTTTCCCCATGCTATAAGGTACAATATCGACACATGAGCACGTGTTTATCGGGCATATTTGCCATTATATAATGGCATCGACGGCCAAATCTTCTCCGAGTATCTCTGCCCCAGTTAAAAATGGAGTCTCTCACAAAGTGGCATGAACGAGAAAAACTTCGTCGGGCATCTCTGCCCCAGCAGAATATTGAGTCTCATACACAGTGGCATGGCTAGGCAAGTCTCTTCCGGGCAGAATTTATCCAGTAAAATATTAATTCCGACACACAGTGGCATGGATAAAAAAGTCTTTCCGGACAGGTGTTCCATGGGCATCTTTTGTCCAGTAAAATATTCAGTCTCTCACACAGTGGAATGGACGATCACGTCTTTCCCAGGGAGGTCTTCCCTAGGCAGGTCTTCCTTAAGCATATGTTCCGCAGTAAAATATTAAGTCTCTCACGCAGTGGTATGGGCGCCCAAGTCTTCTCGCGTCTTCTCTTTCGGGACAGGTCTTCCTCAGTAAGTTATTAACTTCTGCAGACAGTAGCATAAACGAGCATATTTTCCCTAAGCATCTGTTACCAAGTAGAATATTGAGTCTCTCACTCAGTGCACAGAAAGAACGGGAGGCTCGTTAATGTTGCGGCTCAAGTAAAAGTTGGCATCCTTTAGAACTGAGACTACAATAGAACTCTTTTGAGGGTTTCTATTTAGTTCGTTAATATCAGATAGATGGCGGTATAAAAAAAATATCGGCATTCGGTACAATTTTTAACCATAGCCTTAAAAACTGTCACATCTTACGTCCATTATCTTGCTCTCAAAAATGACTAATCTGTATCATTTTAGTCTCTTTATTAAATTTTTTCCAGTGCGATGTCATTAGATCTGTATTATAACGTAAAAAGTGCATCATTAACTTGTAAAATCTTTGAAGTGAGCCGAGGCAGAAAATGAGTTCTGTACAAAAAGTTTCTATTAGGACTCATACTTTGGGTTCCTTTAAAACAATTTATCATTCTGGGTTCCTTTCAGTAAGAGAGATTCATTTTTCTTGCAGCTCCCTTGAGACCAAAAATCAGTTTTAATAGAAACCCCAGGTTTTTCTGTGTGGCATGGATGTGCAAGCCTTCCTTGAGAATGTGTATATCCAGTGTAATATCGAATCTCTCACGCAGTGGCATTGACGTGGAAGTCTTTCGCGGGTAGGTCTTCCTTAAAAAATTACTATCTTCCCCACACAGTGCCATGGGTAAGAAGAGTTTTCGCGGGACAGGTCTCCCCTGGGCATCTCTTTCAGAGTAAAATATTGAGTCTCTCACACAGTATGGTATGGACGCGGTAGTCATCCCCGGGCATCTCTTTTTTAGTAGAACGAGTCCGATGGCGGGCCGAAACAATCCAAAGCAAGTTTTCAGTCCCTTTCAACCCTTCTCAATTCGTGTTTAAACTACAAATTAAATCCCAATCCACATCCATGTCTCAACCTCAAATTCAATCCAAATGGATCCGAGGCACACTTGTCAATCCTTATCCATACACGTATCAGCACCAACTTCAATGCGAACCCATACCGAATCCATTATCCAGTCCGTCCCTCCAATCAGTTTGAAGCCGTGGGACTTGCCCTATTCAACCAGAATGAATCCAACTGAATCCGACACCAGCCCGAATTAATAAGTGGGGATCCGAAACCAATCCGAATGAATCACACACCAATCGGAAACAAACTTTCACTCCTTCTCAATCCGATACCCAATTCGAATGAATCCAAAAATTATCCCAAGGTATTTTTTAATCTTTTCCATGCTCTTAAGTCCGTGCACTCAATCTGAGTTAATCGAAAACCAATCCGAACCCAACTTTTAGTCCTCTTCAATCTATGCCTCGACATAGACTTGAATGCTAACACACTTTTTATCCTTTTCAATCCGTGCGGCTAATCCGATGAATTTGAGACCCATTCAAAAAGTATTTTCAACCCTTCTCAATTCTTGCACAAACACCAACTTCAATCCAATTCAATCCGAATTAATCCGAACTCGCCATTCAATTATTTTCAATCCGAATGGAGCTATCCCCTTCTATAAAATCTTTAAAATTTTGACAATTTAGAAGTATCTTTCAGCGTTTACCGGAAATCTCAAAATTTATCAAATTTCGTCAATATTAATACTAATTATTATTTATTATTAATTATTTAAGCTTTCGCGTATTTTATTGGATCAGCTTGTGGTAGCCGAGGATCACTCCTTGTATAAAACCGTGAAAATTTCGCGAGTTTCGCGTATCTCATCATTTTTGAGATAACTCAACTTTTTTATTTTGGAAATTTTTCTACTGAGCCCAAGGACCATCCCTATTTGGAACACCCTAAAAATTTGGTCAGTTTTCGCTCATCTCTACTTTACTTTATTATGTTAGTTCGAGGTGGTTCAGTACCTTCATCAAATCGCGAAAATTTGGACAGTTTTCACGTATCTCTCCCCGTTTTCCATATTATTTAATATTTAAAACTGGTTTTTGAATTTCTAAAATCTTTTTATTGGGTTTGTTCGAGTTTGACGCAAACTATCCTGCTCTGCAGAACCCTTAACATTTGCGCAGTTTTCTTGTATCCCTGAAAGTTTTCAGTACAATTCAAAATTTTTATGATTGTTTTGAATTTTGAAAATCTGTTTATTGGGTTAGTTTGAGTTGATTGAAAACAAATTCCCTCTCTAAAATCTAAAAATGCAATTAGCGTTTACGTATCACTAACCGTTTTCGAGAAGATTCATAATTTAGATTTTTTAACCCTAGTCCCCTACCCACCGGGTTGTAGACAACCCAGAGCGTAGATTTCTGCGCCTGCGCACTTTCGTACTTATTGGAGAGTGGGGAGAGGGGCAATTACCTTACCAGCCAGTCCTCCTGGACTGTTTCATGAATTTTTTTCTCTCTTTTGATACTCCTACCTACATATTTCTTTTGTAACCATTTCCGAAATTAAAATTTATGTTTTTATACTTGAAAGATTCAGTATTATTTATTTCAAGCCCGAAATGGAGGTTTTTTGAACGTCAACGCCATTTTCAGGACACTGGGTTGTACACAACCCAGGGGTAGTGGATGTGCCATGAAGGTGAAGTGTAGGGGACCAGGGTTAAATTACGAAAATCGGTTCACTGCTTTAGATCGGACTGGCCGAGGAAAGCCCTGAAAATGTTGTCAGTTCTCGCGAGTATCTCACCGTTTTCAAGATAACTAAAGAAAAAATTGTTCTAAAAATCTTTTTACTGGGTTAGTTCGAGTTGGTCGAAAATAATCCTCATCTTAAAAATCAATTAAGTTTTGTTAGTTTTCACGTATTTCTGACCGTTTTCGAAATAATTCAAACTTTTATTTATTTTTGTAATTTCGAAAATCTGTTTACTGGTTGAGATGGGGGTGGCTGAGGACGACCACCCTTTAGAAAACCCTAAAAATGTTGCCAGTTTTCGTGCATCTATCATCGTTTAATTATTTTGAGTTGGTTGAAAACAATCCCCTCTCAAAAATCCTTAACATTTTGTTAGTTTTCACGTATTTCGGACCGTTTTCGTAGTACTTCAAAATTCTTATTTTTTGTTACAATTTCAAAAATCCGTTTACTGGTTTGGGTTGGAATGGCCAAGAACCATTTCCCTTTAGAAAGCCCTGAAAACGTTTTCAGTTTTCGCGCATCTATCACCGTTTTCTAGATAACTTTTAATTTCGATTTTGTTTTGAATTCTGCAAACACTTGATTCCTTCTCCTCTATGTTTAGACGAACTAACCATGAATTTCACCTAATTTATAACTAACTCGGCTTAAACACACTTATTTGTATTCCTAATTTTTGACTACACTCGAACTTGGATAAGAAGAAACTTGATTGGAGCCTTCCGAGAATTGACGCCGCGCGGCGGTTTCAAGGGAGAGGTGCGGTGTTCACTCATGCATGAAAAAGCAGTAGCATATCGATAAAGCGTAGTACCCTAAGGACCCAACTAGATAACTGTGTCACATTGCGTCAGTTCACTCTCAGTTTGACACGGCCCTGATGTTTACGTTCGAAAAGCCTGGATTTGAAACGAAGGTCAGAACCAAAATCGGGCTCAAATCCAAGTTCGAGTGTATTTTATTAATTCATTATAAAAATTAAGCCAGTCATGTTCAATCTTTTGAAATTTGCACTTACTTGAACTATCGAGTTATCAAATATTTCTCTCAATAGCTGATTAGTTGATTCTACTGTGATTTACATTAGATGTCAATGGCTAACTGAATTGACCAATAGGGCTTAGGGACTGCGCAAGAAGTTGGTCGAAATGCATGTCCAAAATTATAATAGGAATAAATCTTGAGTCTCTCATACAGTGACATGGAGGGACAAGTCTTTCCCGAGATTGTTTACACTACCGTCGGAAATTGTCTGTACGATCAACGAAAGTACTTTAAAAATCACTGCTGAATTTGAAACGTGATTGCTCTTTCGAAAAAGAAGCGAGAAACTGTTCAAAAACCCCGTTATAAATATTATTAAATTATGCGTCGAATGAGCCCTAATAGATATATTTTTGACCTTTTGAAGAGAATATACCACGTGAGAAGTTCAAAAAAGAATGCAAGAATTTCTCGCATTTTGTACCTCGAATTCCACTTCTAGCATGACCTATACTCTGTTCCCCGAGAGAAGGTCCTGAAGAACGACCAATTTTGGTTTTCTTTGCGCAGCCTATTGTTAAATTTTTTGAAGAAGGCGGGATTTTTTGACAGTTTTCAGTCAATCTGAAGTGAAGTCCTTCAACTTCATGTGAAACGCTTTTCTTGATTGATTTACGACATCGATCGACAGTCTGGTTTTTGACTGATTTATGTTTCGGCGGCCTTACAGCAGGAGGGGTCTTTTGCCCACAGACAGGTCAAAGGAAGGAAATTTAAAAACCGTCAATTTTGCAATTAGCAATTTATAAATAATATAATCAGCATCTACGACTTTTTCCGATTCCAATGATATATTACTTGCTTCGAAAAGTTGAAGATTTGAAGAAGTTTAATTGAAGAAACTTTAGC
>JAABKJ010013073.1:0-10386 GCA_011634705.1 Andricus grossulariae
TTGAACACCAGATCTTTCAGATTTCCGGTCTGATGCTTTAACCAATTAAGCTACGGAGAGACGAGAATATTTTCCTCACAACTGCTACAAGTTTGAATGTCGACGTCATTCATTGTACTTGCAAGATTTCAATCATGAGAGTTTTTATTATTTGATGTTATAGTTTTTTGACAAGTGAATAATTTAAATAATATGATATTAATGTTTTTTGTCTGCGTGGTCGATAATCAATATTTTGTGAATATTGATTACAATTTAAAAATTTTTTCAAAATTGTGAAAAGAATCTCTCTTAATTGGTTAAAGCATCAGACCGGAAATCTGAAAGATCTGGTGTTCAAATCCCAGCGGATCTAGAGAGATTTTTCTCACAACTTAAAAAAAAATTTTTAAGTAATAATCAATATTCACAAAATATTGATTATCGACCACGTAGACAAAAAACATTACCATCATATTATTTAAATTATTCACTGGTCAAAAAACTATAACATCAAATAATAAAAACTCTCATGTTTGGAATCCTGCAAGTGCATTGAATGACGTCGACATTCAACTTGTAGAAGTTGTGAAGAAAATTGTCTCGTCTTTCCGTAGCTTAATTGGTTAAAGCATCAGACCGGAAATCTGAAAGATCTGGTGTTCCAATCCCAGCGGAGCTAGAGAGATTTTTTTTCACAACTGAAAAAAAAAATTAAAAATCAATATTCACAAAATATTCATTATCGACATGTAGACAAGAAACGTTAACATCATATTATTTCAATTATTCACTGGTCAAAAAACTATAACAGCAAATAATAAAAACTTAAAAAAGTTGGTTAAAACTAAAAATAACAATGCGCTAGTTTTCAGCTTTGTTTGCCTCCCCGTCCCCGACATGTGTCTGTTCAGTTCGCATTCGCAAACGCTCACGCCCCAGCCGGAAGATGATCAAGTTCTTTGCGCGCTCACTTCAACCTACGCTGGCTCGCTCATATTTCGCATAAAAAATCTGAACCTTTCCAAAAAACTTCTTTCGACCCTTATGAAGAACTTTTCCGCGGAAAGTTGTTTGAACTCGAAAACTCCCTCGATACTTTTTTTTTACGAACGTGAAAAAGCATGGTATCAAATAGCTATTGACAGATATCGACATATTGTTAAACAATTAACTTTTTCACGCACGAATCGAATTTCTTAGGCATCTACAGAGTAAAATACACTTGGGGTTCTCATTTCAGGTCATTTAATTGAAATGAAAAAAAGGCACTGCGAGTTTATTTTAAAAAACGCATTAAATTCCGCTCGTCGAAATTTGCAGCTTACATTTTATTTCTCACAAAGTTGAAATCGGACCAAAAACAATTTTCACAAAAATTGTTCTCTTCTTTAAGTTCTATATGCTCATATTTTTTTATTGTTTTTTTTTCAAATTTGAGTTTCAGATCATTTTTCGCGTCACTTTATCTTGAATGGGAGGCAAGGAATACAAAGCAGAGCGTCCCGTCGGTTATTGCATCCGGACCCTCAATTAAGAAGTTTTGCATCTTGAACAATGAAAATGACGGTAAATTCATATTTTGATCTTGCATAAATTTGTCCAATCAATTTTTTTGGTAAATTATAATTTTCTATTTAATAACAATTCAAAGTTTTAGAATTTCTAAGCCTTTGATTTTGCAGAATTCAATTTAGTTTTGAATGTCAAATTGTTGTATCTTAATCGCATCGAATTGCCAATTATTTAAATTGAAAAATTTTTAATTTCAAGTTTATCAATTTTCGACGTTTTCAAATTATCCTATTTTACACATTTTAATTTAAAATCATAAAGTTTCGACACCCTTTAATCCTAAATAAAATTATTTAATTGTGAATGCTTAGAATTATCAATTATACAATTACAACCTCCTTCTAAAGTCTCCAATTTTCAAAATTTGAGTCTCAAATTTTCGAATTTTAGGGCTTTTGACTTAAAATGTTTGAATTTTGAATTATTCAATTTTGAACCCTTTTTTAGAAATGATACAAGTTCAATTTTTTCATCCCCTTTGAAGTGTTGTTCTTTTTTCAAAATTTTACCCAATCTAAAAATTGTTTCATTCAGAACTCTTTAAGTTCAAAACCGTTTCATCTAATTTATTTTAAATTGCAAACGCTTTCAATTCCAAATTTTTAATTATTAACTATTTTTTCAACAAATTTTAAATCCCACAATGTTTAAAAATTGTTTAATAATGTATTTTAAGATCCTCGGGGATGCCTCAAATGAAAACCATTGAAAAATGAAAAAATTCGGAAAATGTGTCAGAATTTTTGTTAATTTTTCAACTTGTGGGAGAAAAAGAAAAATTTTCGGAACCTTTTGTAAAAATTTGTTATTTCGATGGAATGATTTTTTTTGCGGATAAGATTTTTATCGAAAAAATAAAACTGTTGCAAACTATACATTTTGTTTAAGTTATTATTTAGTGTGTTTAGATAAACAATATTGAGCTTTTTTAATCACGAGAGCAAGAAAAAATGAATAAATATATAAAAGTTTATTTGCGTTCTGCTTATTATATATAATTGAAAAAAGTCACTCAAAATTGGCAAAACTTTCCTGATATTTCTTTTTCAACAAATGAGCCGCTGGATAGTGTAAGGACATATAAAATTAACATCGCTATTCCGGTTGGCCCCTGTTGTCTTTAAAATCGATTTTGAAAATTAAATTTTTGAAACATGTGGCCATGAAATTTCCTACAAAGCCATATGTTTCAAAAATTTAATTTTCAAAATCGATTTTAAGGACAACAGGGGCCAACCGGAATGGCCATGTGAATTTTATATACCCTCACACTATCCAGCGGCTCAAAGAGGGACCCCTAAATTCTCCCCTTTCTTGCGCGCAACGTAGTTTTTGAAGGAAAGAACATAAATTGACGCCCCATAAAGCTCAAAATAATGGTCAATGCATTCTAGAACCGGATTTCTCATTTTTTTACCCTTTTAACTCCTTTTAACGTTGGAAAATTAAAAAAGTATCCCTAATTTAGAGTGGAAAGTACTTCTTGCATAAGAACGTGATAAAAATAGCTTTTAACTATGTTTTTTATGTAAGTACGATCACGTTGATATATTGACGTATAGTCTTTACATCCATTCTTCTTACATAGCATCATTTCAAGCCCCAAAAACCCGAAAATTACCCCTATCAGGGGGTGGAATGTACTTCATGACCAAGAACGAGGATAAAATGTGTTTTAACTTTTTTTTTCCTATAGATATGGTCACGCTAGTGCCGATGTATGATACCTTCGTTAATTATTCTTACTTAACATCATTTTCACCACCAGAATCCCGGAAACTACCCCTATCAGGGGGTGAAAACTACACCGGTACCATGAAAGTAGGTGAAATAGTGTCTAATAGTTTCTCATCATAACAGTATAATATGTATTTCAATTAGACTTACTCAGTGATGCTTCAACTCTTGAAAATCGAAAAACTACCCTTACGATGAGTTATTGGGTTATGGATTATACAACCCTATATAGTGAAGGTGCTCGCGTATTGTACCGGTGTAGTTTCCAAGCCCTGATAGGGGTAGTTTTCGAGATTCTGGGGGTTAAAATGATGTTAAGTAAGAATAATTAACGAAGTTATTATACATTGGCACTAGCGTGACCATATCTATAGAAAAAATTTTTTTAAATATTTTGTCCTCGTTCCTGGTCATGAAGTACTTTCTACCCCCTGATAGGGGTTGTTTTTTGGTTGTTATGGGTTGAAATGGTGCTAAGTAAGAAGTATGGACGTAAAGACTAAGTAACAATATACCAACGCGATTCTACCTACATAAAAAACATAGTTAAAAGTTATTTCAATCACGTTCTCATGCATGGAGTCCTTTTCACTCCCAATTAGGGGTAGTTTTTTTATTTTTCCAGTGTTAAAAGGGATTGAAATGGTAAACTAATGACAAACCCGGTTAGAGCATGCATTGACGATTATTTTGAACTCCGTTACGTCAATTTATATTCTTTTCTTCAAAAACTACGTTGGCCGCAAAAAAAGGGGTGGATTTTCGGCTTATTTTGGGGTCCCTCTTTTGAAGTCGTTTTGATTGTATAAATCATTTCATCTCGTAAGTCGAGGTAAAGTGAAACTAGGTACCTGCCCCGATTCACATGGGTACATTTGGCATCCGTAAAACTAAAAATTCGGGGTAATTGAAATCGGCACATCCGAAACGAGCAACCATTACCGTTCACAGCAGACGCCAGCAGTATTTAAGCAACTAATTACGTCCTAGGGCGATATCGTACACGCTGATCGTAATAGAAGGGAGTCGACTGCACCATGCAGCCGGTTTATAAATTTCACACGATTGCCTGAACGGCAGGTCTCATCAACTAGAGTTTGCAATCGGAGATTACCATTTTCATCGGAAGAGAAAAAATTGCTCAACTACATCAGCCGATTCCAGTAATGTCACCACCATTGCCCTGATTTCAAAATAGGTCTTCTTTTTATTTTGGGGGTCGTCGATATGTTACCAGGGTGTCCATTTTAATCAAAGAACAAAATTCCTGATCATTTTCCGGTTTTTTCCAGGTTCGGAAAAATTGATCACGCTCAATGAAATTAAAAAATTCAAACTCTTGAAGCTAAAATTTGTTGCATTCGAAGTAATAAAAACTGAACTTTAAGTTAAAACAATCAAAGTGGAACTCCTGAATTTTAAACTATGAAAATTAAAATTTAAAAATGTCTTCATTGAAAAATTGTTTCAAATGGAAGCTATTAACACCTTTTAATTGCAAAGTAAATATAAATATAAATTGTACAGTTCAAATATTCAGATTCAGTTTAAAAAAATATAAATCTACGTCAACATTTGAAATATCCTAAATTGAAGAATGAATAGATAAAATTGTAGGTTTTAAAAATTATATCATTTCAAGCAGTTTTAGACTGGAAACTTTGAAAATGGAATAATTGACAAAAAATTCTTTCAACAACTTTTTTAAAGTAGAAGCTAAATTACTTATATTTTAAGTAGTATCAAATCAATAATGCTTAAATTGATATTTCTAATTTTTTAAAATGTTTTACAAATATTTTTAAATATTCTCTTAACATTATTTTTCAAAATCCTGAAAAATCTACATTTTGTTTTAAATTGGCTGAAATCTTTTCAAATTTCAAATTATTTTAGAAATTTTTTCAAAACTTCTAAATATCTTTAAAACTGATTCGAATTTTTCTTAAAATATTTTTTAAAATCCTGCAAAATTGAAAAAATTGCTTTGAAATCTTTCAGATTCTTTTCGTTGACAATTTCGGAAATATTTTACAATTAATTTTTCAGAATAAAAACGAAAAATCGATTTTCCTAGAAATCTTAAGAGACTTTTTTCTCAATTTGAAACCTTACACCATTCTTAAAATGCTTCTGAATTTTTTATTCAGCATCTGAAAAATCTACATTTTGTTTTAAATTATTGAAAATCATTTCAAGTTTTAAATTAATTTTGAATCCTTCTGAAACTGGTAAATATCTCTTCCACTTATTCGAATTTTTTATGAATTAATAGGTGTAGAATTGTTTTTTATCCATCAAAATTGAACAATTTCACTTATAAATATTGAAAAATTTTCGAAGAGAATAATTAAAATTGTAATATTCAAAGTGGAAATTTAAGATTTAAGGCTTTCTATTGCAAACAATCAAGTTTCAAACTGTTTAATTTTAAATATTAGAATTATAATTGCTTATTTGAAATAATATTTAAATATTGCTAAGTATTGAATAATAATTCCATTTCTTAAATGAAAAATTTCAAATTTTCTGGATTAAAAATGAAATATTTTAAACTGAAACAATATTTGAGTAAACTTTGAAATTTTCACAGATTTTCAATACCTAATTTTTTTAATTTTTTAAGTTTCCAAATCTGCATTTGAAAATGGTTTAAATGAAAAATGAACGAAAAATGTACGCACAAATGTAAATGATTTCTCGAAACGGAGAAAAGAGAGAAAGATTATTTCAATTATCTTTTATTATATAATTATATTATATCATCACGTGATATAAAATTATTGATATTTCGAATCATTGGATGAATTTTTCTTCTAAAAATTTATAAAATTCCACTTACAACTTTATTTTTTCCTAATTAATTATCTCTTTTTCTGAAAAACAAATTGTTAGGTAAGTGATTGTGTTCTTCTTCGAAAATGTTAAACTTTATTTTGAATATTGTTTGGTACTGTTTCGTTATTAATAACGAGTAAAAATACATTCTATGTTTTAGCACTTGAACAAGATTTATGAATATTTTCAGATGAGTAAAATATGTTTTTCATCCTGCAGAATTATTTTTGTAAGAATTTTCGTTTTTGTGGGGCAAAGCTCCTCATAGTATTTCACTATAAATAAAACAAAAATTATATACCAAATTTTATGATGTATTGTAATATGACTCACTTTTTTACACAAGGTTAAGAGTAAATATGGTTATATAAATATAATTGGTATGCATTTTTATCCGTTATAACTCACGAAACAGTACCAAACAATGTTTTTAATAAAGTTTAACATTCGCAAAAAAGAAGAAAATCACTTACCTTACAATTTGGTATTCAGAAAAAGAGATAATTAATCAGAAAAAAATAAAGTAGTGGGTGAGTTGGTTTACCCCCACGCGCCACTTAGTCCCATTTTACGGTACACTCTTATGTTATTTGATCTTTTAAATTATTAAATTACAAAGAATACTCCGTATAATATCTGTAACCTATTACGAGAATATAAAAATTCAAATGAGTGATTAAAAAATTTAGCCTGAGTATTTTTTCAAATATGATTACATATTTACATCCTGAAGTTCTTTTCATAAATTATTTCATATTATTATTTGTCACCGAAAACTGTGCACGAATAAATTCAGCAATCATTTTTACACAAAAGGAACAAAAAATTAATTTTAGGAAATTTGAACATTTTCAAACCTTTTGTGGTGGCCGAAAGTAATATCCAAAAAATTTGAAAATAAATCGCGGGTTTTCCTAATAGAATACCACACCTTACGTGGAGTTATTTTTGTTGGTAACGTAGAAGCGTAGTATTCATAGTAAAAAAATCAGATTATTGAAAGTTAAGTAATAATGATTGGGGTGGGGGTGGTAAAGAACTCTTGTTATAGTCGCGTTTCAAGGGGGTGAGAGTGTCCAAAAAGCATTACGTAATATATGGACGACCCCTTACTTTCGAAAAGAAAAATCTTAAAGCAAAATTATCTCGTTTCACGTAGCATTTTGAATCAAGAAAAGAACAATCAATTTTTGCCCGAAGCACTAATTCTCACCAAAAAATCAGTATTCCTTATAACGACGTCGAGGAAACAATTTCCACTTGCAAGGGACCCCGTCGAAAAATAAATGATTAAAAATCTATTTCGTTACAAGCAAAATAAAAAAAAGGAAAAACAGATCAAGTTTAGTAAAATTTTCATGAAGAGAGGCGTTTTCGGACGATAAGACATGTCTCTAAACCCTAAGAGCAATAAGCCCCGACTAACGCGTTTTTCAGTTCATTTCATATTTTATGACTATGAATTAAAGAATGCTCCCGAACTGGGGATCTCGGCCATTATTTATTTAAATTAATGGTCTGTACGTGGTTCGGGCTAAGGGTTTCAACTTCATTTTACATTATTTTATTTGACTACAATTCGTTTTATTTGTATTGCAAAGTAGAAATTCCAAATGTATTTGTTTTTTTATATAGTGTTATTGTGTTTACAGTGTGCGACTAAAATGCGAAAACGTTATACTTAATAATCGCCTCAAAATTAATTTTTTTAAATCAGTTTTTTTATATAGGTGGCGTCAAAACCATTCCCTTAAAAATAGTCCTTCTTGATATTGTTTCCTCCTTAATATTTTACAGCATCGATCCTTTTAACTATTACTAACTAATTACTCTGCAATGAAATGAGTTCAGAAAATATCTCATCAAACACACATATTTTAAAAAATGCACTTCAATTTTGAACCTCGACCTCCTTTCGGCAGTATGGGTCCATTCAAAACTAAATCACACTGCAAGGGGGATAGGGTTCCTAACAGGTTTTGTGACGACTTTTAATGTAGGGGAGAGGTTAAGGAAGAATGTGACATCAGACAAGGAAAATATAAATGTGAGTGAAAATGTTTTGAAATGCTTGAAAAAATTTGAAATTAGTTATTTTATTTGACAAATAAATCATATAAATACATACTCGTACTTTATACTCTTTGCGCTTAAATGCGAACTGAATTAATAAAACTCAAAAAGAAAATTCAAGATATTTCGTTGAAAGTTAATTCTTTTTAGTTAGATGACATCTTTTCTGCTTTTTCGAAAGATATCATTTTCAATTTTTAAATAAATTAAAGTTAGACTTTTATGTTTCGTCCCGGACTGACTCACTGAACTCGACTGTAACGCTATATGAATCCGTCCTACCTCATACATTTTAATTGATCTAAATTCATTAAAATGTATATTTTTCAACAACAACAAAATTTTATTCATATATTTGTAAATTTGATAAATCTTGCAGTCAATAATATAGTGCATTTCAACCACAGATGAAAGTTGAAACTTAATATAATTGATATAAATTTTGATTTGATTTTTTAAGAAACACAACCAAAATATTTTTAACTGTTATTTGGGCCACGGATAGGGGACAGAATTTAAATTAAAAGATCATCAATTACCAATTCACAGAGAATATATTACAGTCGAACTCGGATATAACGTCGGCTTTGGGGCTGACCTTGGACCTGACCTACACAAATCGAACCGGATATAGCTCCACAGGTAGGCCGTTAGGGTACAGCGCCTTACCGGAACGGTCCTGTTTTTTCACGCCTCCGTGAACCCCGCACACCCCGCGTAGCTCCCGTCAACTCTACCCGCGACGCGGCGTAAATTCTCGGAAGCCCTATATCCAGTGGTATTATATCCGAGTTCGACTGTACTATTTTAGTGAGTTGATGAGTGAACCAAAAAAAGAAATTTCAAACTTATTCTCAGTAATTTTCTTCCTTCTACTTCTCTTCCATACATGATTCTTCTTACAACTGCGCGAATCGAGGCTTAGTTTGGACGTCGCTAAGTTATCACATGTAATATAACAACACTCACACAAATTAAAAAACGGTTTTATCACAATAATTTTCTTAAAAACAGGTTTAAAATTTAAATTTAGAATAGTGTTCAGACTATGTGATCAGAAAAAGGACCCTTCTGGTCTCATATCCAGAAGGAAACTAACATTTTTTCCGAATTTCAAATTGACGGTAACCCGATACTGAGAATTTTGTAGAAAGGGGATGGCTGTAAACTCGATAACGTCACACTGAATAAATATGTGCCTAAGGGTCAAATCTCGACAAATTTCTGTAAGTTTTCTTCCCTCTATTTGAGAAGCCGGTTGATTATAGATTCCGGAAAATTAATTTGTACAGGTATATATTTGTCCTTTGTTTTTTTATTGTATGAGATAAGAATATCACCTTATATTTGTATGTATCCCCCCCCCCCGTTTTTCCCCTCAATACATCGAAGCTTTGAAGCACTCTTGACTTAGAAATTGAACCAGGATTATTAAATTTCTCATTAGAATTTCAAATAAATAAATGAATTTTAAGTTTAATTATAATTACAGTAAATGTAATAATTCATTGATATGTGCAACCATCGGAAAATTATAGATTTAGAGGCGGCACCTAAATTTAGAAAATTTATTCAACGTCAGTCCTCAAATTAACTTCTGATCAATTACTGTACTAACAATATAATTGAAAATCAAAATTATTATTTTTGACAAACAGAATAGATGACATCTTTGCTGTTTTTCGAAAGATATCGTTTTTAACTGACCGAATTATTATAAGTGTAAAGAAGATTTTTTTATTTTCATTAGAGTCGATAATGTTCATTTGTTTTGTGTTCTATTTTTAAATAAATTCAGGTTCGTTCTTTTATGTTTTGTCTCGAACTTACTCACTGGACACGTCAGTAAGGCTATGTGAATCGGTCCTACCCTTTTACATTTTAATTTATCTAAATTCATTTTAATGTGTATTTTTCAACAAAAATGTTTTGTTTCGAAGTTTGTAAATTTTATAAGTTTTGCAGTCAATAATATAATGCATTCTATAATTTTTGGATGATTGCATACATTAATGTGATATTACCTTTATTGTAATTATAATTAAACTTGAAATTGATTTATCTGAAATTCTAATAAGAAATTTAATAATCCTGGTTCAATTCCTAAGGCGAAAGTGCTTCAAAGCTTCGATTTCTTGAGGAAAAAAAATGGGGGGCGGGGGGGGGGTATAAGAAATATGAAGT
>JAABKJ010013074.1:0-10386 GCA_011634705.1 Andricus grossulariae
CATGATAGGCATGAGCGATACGCATGAGCTGATACGATCATGGAAATCGAGTGCAAATCGGACTTATAGGATTTAGATCGAACGGTGAAGCCATTTTGTCTGATTTTTTGTGTGAATAATCTAAAGGGTATAAAGACTCCCGGTACGGGCCACTTTTTTCGAAAAAATACTATTTTCATGTAACAATTGATAGAAAAAAGATGCTCCTTGATGTCATCGTTGTAGTAAAGTGTTCAACTATTCTGTGAAGAAGGGAGCAGGTAAAGCAGTTTTCGAACTCATAATTCCGTTTGTGTTACGCTATCGAGAAAAGGAAAAACTGCCATCCGTTGTGACTCAAGTCTGCAGGTAATGAAACGCCCACTATGACCAACATTGATTCACTCAGGGGCAAACACACCGTATATGAAAACTAGAGGCCCCTACCCAAATGAGTGGATGAATTCCCAAAATCTTTGGTGGGTGGAGGGGATTGGTGATACATAATATCATGAAATGCAGATTTTAAATAAAATAAAACTGTCAACAATATAATATCACAAGTAAAAGTGCAGAAAAAAGGTTTCTTCTTAGCAATTTTAATATAAAACAATCAGAGTTTTGTAACGATTGAATAAATGAAAGTAATATTTTCTAGAAAACTTCTTGATTCCTTTTTTCAAAACTTTTCTCCGAAAACTTCTAGCTTGCTCCAAATTCTTTCGACTTTCCAAGCGCTGGAAAGTATCAATGTCCAATGTTTTCAACGTGATGAAAAACAATGATTACCTTTTTTTGATGTAAATGTTTGAACATTGAACCTGTACCTCTACTCTAAGAACAGTGCACATCGCAATCCCTGTTTCATATAACTTTATAAATTTTCATCGAAATTAAAAATGGCATGAGGATAATTTGCAAGTCGTTTTGTCTTGTACCTGAAAATTGGACAAACATTTCTAAAACTCTTAACAAAATTTTGTTTTGAATTTTGAAAATGCTCTAACTTTTGGAATTCTTTTCTTATCGAAAAAATTAATAGGATACTTTCGAAATATATTTAATATCTAGTAAAAATTTTCAATGAAATTTCTTAATCTATCAGAAAAATCATTTTTTCTATTTTTTGAACATTTTCAAAAGTATATAATTTTTTCAATTTTGAATAAGATTGAAAATGCCATTAGATAATTTAAAAGTACTTTTTTCGTAAACCAGAATCTTTGGAACCAAATTTCTGAAATTATTTTAAAAATTTGGTGTCAAATTTTAAAAATGATCTAATTTTTCAAATTTTGGTCTATTGTTTCTTTTTAATAACAAAAGATGATGGCAGTATCAATTGGCATAAAGAAATATATTTTTTGTTTGAAAAAATAATTGGAGACATCTATGAAATGAAATCCTAATAGACTGAAATTATGGTTTCGTGGGGAATTTATCATTTTGCGATTACTAAACAGACCTTCAAAGCAGTATTTCTTACGCACGTGTAGAAAAAATGTTCTCTGAAAATGTATCCTTAATATCCTATTGAAGAATGGATAGATTTCTATTAACTAGATTTCTGATTAACGTCGGCTCTCAATGTTAGAAGTAGAAATTAAAACAATCAAAGCAAAAATTCAAAATTCTCCTCGAGATATTAAAAAAATTTTGCTGCAGATAATAAAAAATTTTCTGTAGTTGAATCGCATTTTATTACAGACAAGACCGGCAACACAATTGTTTTCGCAGCTGATTTATAATTCTTGTTTCTGTTTGAGGTGTAACATGAACGGTTTCTTACTCTCTCGAAAGAAATAAACACTTGTAAAGTAATATTGTAAATGTGAGTTATTCAAACAACTTTAAACAATTTTGCATTAAATATTAAGAATTTTAATTCCTTAAAATTTAGCGATTCAGCAAACTTTGAAGTAATCCAATAGACAGCCTGCATTATATTTCCCCGTGTGCTAGCTTGTAATCGATAAGATAAACCGAACCCTAATGTTCATAGAAAATCAATAATTCATAATACAGTCGATCTCGGATTCAAAGTTCCCGGATTTACCGCCTCCCAGAAGTGACGCCACGCCGCGGGTAGACTTGTCAGGAGCTGCGCAGGGTGTGCGGGGTTCACGAAGAAGTGACAAAACAGGAACTGTTTACGTTCTGAGTTAAGTTAAATCCGGTTCAGTTAGGGTAGGTCAGGTTCAAGAACAGCCCCAAAACCGACGTTAAATCCGAGACATAATTCAATATTGCACATAATTTAAATAGTATTAAGTCAATAAGATAAATAAAACTTCTATGCTGTTTTTTCCCGCGTACAATCGATATTCCCTTTAAGACAAAATATGAAGACCCAAAATAGGCTTAATAAATCTAAGAAAATTTAGGCAAGATTGCATAATATAAATACACACATCTGATACATTAATTTATTGGCATTAATAGGAAACAACTTGGTCTCACTCACAATCTGTTACGTTATCAATTATCGCATGTTATTATGTTCAACCTTTTTATAATTAGAACAACGAATATATCCTGCTGGAATTTTGGGAAATGGTGCAAAATATATAATGTCACGTCTGTCTGCCCTATTTTATTTTCTGTTCTATTTATATAATTAAATTGAATCAACTCTATTTTAGCTAGGGCTTCAAGACCCTGTTTTCAGTTAGATTCCAAATTAAACATAATTAAATTTTCATTATTAAATAAAATAAAACCTCAAATGGACCAGACAGACGAGCCCTTATATAAATTGAATCATTTTCCAAAACTCCAGTGTAATATTTACATTTTAGAAATTATAAAGCCGTTGTATATAAACCATGTAATTGGTCACATAACAGCCTGGTAGATGCCCTTAATATTATAACCAGTTTTCTTTTTATTCTAGTTCTCTCAGCACCATTTTCATCAGCTTGACAATCTACTCTGATTGGAGTTTATCTTGGGCTGACCAAATAGTTGAACTTCTGACAGAAGCATTTTTTTCATCCTGACCGCGATTTTTCAAAATTTCTGATTCTTAGCATTAAATACCATCAGCTGTTTCATATTGGTTACAGAAAATAAAAAGTTCATACTAGCAGAACTGGTTTTCAAGCTTTTGTAATTTTTAAAAATACTGGTTAAAACATATTTAATTTCCCCCCATTTCTTAATAGCCCAAAATTTGTACTTGAAGTTTAGATTATGTCTCACATCGGAGACTCATGACATTTTGCGGTTGGCTGTTTCAAAAGTACAAATTACTTTATTTAAATATATCTTTGTTTCATGGATTTTATTCTTCAGTATTTTTGTTTGTTGTATACATTTCTTTCCATGTAAAGCAATTAGAAAATAAATATATATTTCATATTTCATTATAGAATTGATATTAAAAAAATTGTTTGTTTCTCTGTACAGAAAATATTTTTATTCCTCAAATCTTTATCTAGAATGAATGTTGATCAGAGCAAAATACTTTCATCTGTGGAATTTGTTAGTGTATTCAGTGAACCGATTTTATTTTTGAACTACTAGTGACCTAGAAAAGTATTGATTCTTTCTTCATAATAGTTTCACGATTTCACATTTACAAACATTAAAGGATGAGCAACACGTTTTGTATCAGCCTGTTGGACAGTATTTATTATTGTACTGAAATTTTGTATAAAGTTTTGATCGGACAAGTATAATATTTCAAATTCCTAAAGGTTTGGATAAGCAAATATTTGATCTTATCATTATAATGTTCTACTAGTGTTGGTGTTACATACAGAATAGTAATACAAGAATCTGAATTTCAGTGAAAAAGTAGATTGACTTTCAGATGTAACCAAAAGGATCATTAGCGGGTTGAAAGTTAACTGATGATTGTAATTTGACTTCCAGTTACTGGCGTGATTGAAAGTCAACCACTTTATGCACGTAAAATGGAATTTTTAGGTTCATTTAAGACAGAAATATTGTTGACATCCCGTCAAACCTTCACTTAATAATTTCGGATTTTATAACATATTCTACTTATTAAATACGATAAAAATGAGGTGAGAAAATTTATTTCCCATAAGAACTTGAACTTTTTTACCTCTATGGCAGTCTTTTCAATTGGGAACTTCACGACAAATTCAGATTAACTCGTAATTAGTTGAATAATTGTATGTCTTCCTCAAACCAATTTAATAAACAAGTGCATTATTCGGACTTTTGTTTTAGTTTCTATCACCTTTTCCTTTCATTCTATGAAGTTTGATGAAATTATCCTGGACTTCGCAATTAAAAGGAGTGACTTTGAAGAAAATGAGTTTTTGCGTCGACAACTGCCCAAATAATGCATTTTTAAATTGAGTTTGTTTAATAAAAACATAAAATTAAAGAAATAATTATGCATGTTACTGAATTTATCGTAAAGTTCCCAATTAAAACAATTGCATTGAAAAAAACTAATTTTTTCCTCGAGAGATGTCCAAATAATGCATTTGTTCATTATATTTATTTATATTTATACTTATTATAATTTTAAAAAAATGGTTCCAACTTCCATCCAAACACTAAACGCCAGTCTAGACACTAGCTGGGTTTACCCAAAAAGATATTATACCTGTCGGTATATTCATGCTTCACATTTTGCGCTATTAAATCGGTAGATATCGGGATTTTGGTAATTTAGATTATAGCTGTTCAATTTTTCGAAAGACGATAAAATCGAAAATCCAGAAAAAAGAACAGACCAACAGAATCATTGAACTTAACAATCAAGGGCGAATCCAGAAAACTTTGAAAAGTTTGCTGTGAGATTCGCTCGCGAGTCTTACTTAGGCGTACTGAAGTATCATTACTCCTATTGTCGCTAAGCAGAGAGACCACCTTCTCGTAAACTACACAGTTCAGAGGCCAGAGATTAACATCTTCGGGGAGAAAATCGGGGAGAGCAATATTAGTTTCAGCCGATTTGTCCATCCTAAGAAAGACTTTTTGTTGGATTTTTGATCTACTAGTTCTTATGTTGGCATTATCGGCTATCTGCAAAGGTGGTGTTGCTGGAACCGGTGGTATGTTCGCTGGAGGATGCTACTCTTCTTCTTGCTGATGAAGAGCTTCATATCCATGTTATGAGAATTTGTAGCCTCCGGAAGCTACGATCATGTTTCCCTAAATCAACCAATCTCGACGCAACTGGAACGTGTACGTCATCCACTTCTGTTTCTCCTATCCTAGAAGGTAAGCAAGAGCGGGAAATTTACGCGAGATAACATCGTTCAACACTGTTCCTTGGAGTCAGGTCTTTAGCCGCGGATGACCTTATGCGGCAGACAAGACAGTTGGAAATGAGGGTTTCAACTCTGGATACGTTTTTAGACCTTGTTGAGTTGGCTAAGAAATGAAGCTTTATTTCCTCCACGACAGCCGATTAGGAGAACTACAAGATGGATTCTGTAGCCTGTACAGCCTGCTCAGCTCGAAAAGAAGTGTTCGATATTTCGCCCGTCTTTCTTCCTCCTTTGCCCTGATATTACCATCGGTTGGTGCCAAGCATTCAATCACGTAAATGATCTTGGTCTTTAGATCTCGGAGGGCAATATCAGGATTCGTAGCACTAATAAGTTGAGTAGTGGAGAATGAGAAATTTCGATAGATCTTACACTGTTCATTTTCCACAACGGATTCAAGTTCTCCTTGGTCGTATGGCAAAACGGGCAATAGATCAACACCATAAAAGTGCTTAAGATGGTAATATAACACTTTTGGAGCCGCATTGTGTCTCTTTATGTAACCGTAATGTGCATACTTTGAACATCCACTGAGAACATGTCCAAGCGTTTCTGGCTCTTACTTGCACGCTCGGCAGTTAGTAGCGCCTACAGGTATATTCATTATGCGCTTGCGGTAAAGTAAGGTGTCCATGACACCGTCTTAACAGGCAAACAGAAGTCCCTCAGTCTCCGATCTCAATACAGCAGACTTGAGAAACATGTTGGAGAGACCTATCAAGAGCTCTTCTCTACGTATGGTGCCGTGGAATTTACCATGAAGGGGCTTGTCAGCATGTTCTCTTAGTAGAAGCGTATGTTCTGCTAGGCCATGTGCACTGTAAAAAATGTCTTGGGGAATTTTTCCCAAAATTGGTGTTGAATATTTTATGGGAAATATTCCTCATGTTATCCTGTGATAGCTTAAAAATTTCCAGAACTCCCTGGAATTTCATGTAAGGGAAATTCCCTAAAATCTATGTAATACTAATAAAAAAAGCAATGGAAGAGCCGCCTTGTTGATCAGCATGTTGTTGATCACGGTTGCCTCCGCGCCAGGTAACTATGCTTTGCTTCGCGTCGACTACATCCATAAACACTCGACGCGTCATTCCTGTTGCGAGAGAGGTGGCACGTCGCGGCCTGTCGGAGTTCTCGTGAACTTCCAGCTCAGAGCGGCAAGATAACAAAAATCAAAAATTTTTTCTGTAGATTTTGATTATTATTTTTAAAAAAATTTTGTTTCTCGTACAATATCATTAAATTAATAATCACTCATTAAAAATCTAAAGAAATTTATGAAAATTTGAAGCTTTTTATGGCGAACTGTTATAAAATCTACAATTTTCTATAATATTTTATGAAAACGATGGAAAGAAATCCTTGAGATGACTATAACATTAATAAATCTTTTCCAATAAAATGTGTAAAATTATTCAATATATTGTGCTAGTTTATCAAATATTTTAGAGCAAAATATCTTCCTGAACATACGGTAATACTTAAAGAGTTTTTAGAAAATTTACCTAATCTACATGGAAAATCAAAAATTCTGTTTGGAACGATTTCGTCATTCAGCAGGAATCATTCAATTCCCAAAATCGTAGGGAATAATCCCAAACTTTCATACGAATTACTATAAGTTTCGGGAAATTTCCCAAAAAATTGTAGGTATTATCTAATTTTCTAAATTGTAGGGAGTTTTCCCCAGCTTTTTAATGAATGATAAGAACTTCTAGGAAAATTTCCACAAATCTTGTGGTATATTATTTTCTCTAACGAAAATGTGGATTTTTCCCCACTAAAAAGTGGGGGAAATTCCCGAAATTTTTTACAGTGTGTAGTTTCGCTGGAATCAAATGGGCGGCCAAGCTTTTCTGCAAACCTATCTGCGGCTCGGTATAGAAACGACTCAACATTGACGACTTCATGTTGATGTACGAGTCGCATAAGAGAATCTGCACTATTTTGAACCGAGCAGGCTGCAGCCAGAACCGTTTTTCGATGGAGATACTCCAAGCTTAGCAAGCCTCTACCCCCTTTATCTCGAGATAGGTACATTCGAGATACACAAGATCTAGGATGATGACTTCGATGGATTGTCATCATCTTGCGTGTTCTTCGGTCAAACTGCTTCAACTCATCGACGTTCTATTTGACTGCACCAAACGTGTAGAGCGATATAGGAACGGCCAGCATATTGTTCGCCTGGATCTTATTCTTTCCAGATATTTCTTAAGCCCAAATTTTTCTGAGAATTTGGCGATACCTTTTTACTAGGCTCGTTTTTAACACAGACACGTTTTGGGTTTCCGCTTGCGGTATTCCAAGATATGTATGTGTTTCGCCATTACCAAGATGTTTGAATGCTATTTCCACCTATAAGTTGAACATCCTGATCGTCAAGCGTTTGTGTAGTTTCTGGTCTTCCTTGGTGTAGGTGGACGCAGGCACACTTGTCCATTCCAAAGCTCATGCCAGTCGCTTCAGAGTAGCTATTCACCGCATCCACAAGAATGTTAAAATCCTCTTTCGAGGAAGCAAAGAGTTCAAGGTCGTACTTGTATAAAAGGTGGTTAACCTTATATTCTTCTCTGTTCGGCGGGCCACATAGGTTTCCAGAGCTTTTGTCTCGAAGCACAATAGATAGAGGCAAGAAGGAGATGCAGAAAAGTATCGGACTCAGAGAGTCTCCTTGGAAGATAACCCTCTTATATGTGAATCAGCTGGTAGTCACTTGTCTTTTGTTAGATGCTATGACAAATCTTGTTCTCCACAAGAACATAAGCTCTTTTATGCATCTCACTAATTATGGATTCAATTCCAGGCACTCAAGGAGCTTTATAAGTAGCTCATGTTTCGTGTTATCGAATGCCTTACGGTAGTCAGTCCAAGCCATGGACAGATTGCGTCGATACCTGATCGAGTCCTGGGTAATACACCTATCTATTAACAGGCTCTCCCTGCAACCTGCCAGACCTCTCTTGCATCCACGTTGTTCAACTATTGCACTTCATACCATCTCGATAGATGTTAATATTTTCTCTTTGAGGATGCCAGTGAATAGCTTGTACCTGGTGTTTAAACAAGCTATGGGTCTGTTGTTCGTTGGACTTGACAAATCTCCGGTCTTAAGGATCAATACTGTGCGTCCTTCTACTAGCTACTGCGGGATGGGTTGTTCTCCGTTTAAGAAAGCAGTAAATATACGAGCTAGATGTTGGTGCGCAGAAGTGAACTTCTTTCCCCAAAAGTTGTTGATTTTATCAGGCCCTGGCGCTGAAAACTTCTTAGTTCGAGCTCTAAATTTCTTAATTTCTTCAGCAGCAATTAGTGGTTACTCTTCCTCTGGACCTTGCAACCTTTGCCTTTGGCAAAAGTTATGAAAGGGTGATATATCTGAAGCGTCTTTATATAGCTGATGAGTATCTCCATATACTGACTTCTCGGCTAGACGGATTTTTAACGCCACGTGACGTTTTATTGAACAGACGGAAAGGATGAGTAGAAAAGGTAAAATTTTCCTGAATCCATTTTACTCGCCGTTAAAGGCGCTGTTTCGCTTTTGAAAGAAATCTTATTTCTTGCGTACAGTGCTGCTTGATGGTCAACAGTTTACACTTGTTCACTGTGTGAGTTGCTTTCCATAAGTTTCGAGCAAGTGCCCTAACTTTTGGAGTGAATTTTTTATTTGATGTTAAGTAGCTAATCACGCACTGAATATTTGATGCATGCCGTCTCGTTGTTTTAATTTAAAACTTAAGGTGTGCAATACGCTCTAGAGTCTCACTCAGGCATACTGAAGTATCGTTAATTCTATTGTCGCTAAGCTAAGAGACCGCCTTTTCGTATACTACGCAGTTCAGATTCCAGCGATTAACATCTTCAAGGAAAAAATCGGGGAGAGCATTTTTAGCTTCAGATAAGTTGTTCATTCTGAGAAAGACTTTTTGGTGGATATATCTCCTACATCTCATGTTGGCATTAACGGCTATCTGTAAAGGCTGTCTTGCTGAAACGGGTGGTATGTTCGCTGGAGAATGTTGCTCTTCGTCTTGCCGATGAAGAGCCTCATATCCGTTTTTGCGCGAGCAGGATACCTCATCTCTTACACACTCAGGCGTTTTATGAGCATATTCCAAACTAAACCATGTATTATTATTATTATTGTTATCATATCATTAAGCTAAATCCTTTTCGGGTCAAGCGTCACTCGCTCTAGCATTGTTATACTGTCGGGGATCTAGAAGTTCATATGAGAAAATGAGAGGGGAGGGGAAATGTACTATAGGGCATAGGATGGAGAGGGGTTATACAGTTTTAGATTAATCTAGAATTCGCGTATTGCTTATTTAAACAAAACGATCGTTCTACAACACTGCTCCGACCAAGGTCGCTGATCACACAAAAGTACGCAAGCTTGCTGATGATCACACGCTAAACTTCACACTCTTCACCGTGATACAGCCACCAAGAAAAGCTCTCCAGGCGGGCCCATTAAAGTGCGACGTCTTTTGTTTCAAGCTTTTCACTCCATTGACAATATTCGTCTCACATTTCTTAAAACTATTCGTCGCCACACGTTCCTTTCCTGTCATACAACTTTACCTTCATGCACGTCCATACATTTTCTCATAGAAGCTACCGTTCACATGCCCAAACCATCTCAACAAATTCCTTTCACTCTTGTCAAACAGTGTTTCCTTTACACCACATTCATTGAGAATCCTCTTATTACTGACTTTGTCCCGTAGTTTTTTTCGTATATTTGAAGTTGTTTACTTCTTGTCCAAAAGAACATTTCCTTTACTAATCCTTTAGCACATTCTTTTTGTACATCAAAGCCATTTCCATAGTGAGAAAAAATTTTTGTTAGTTATTTCCATATACAGGGTGGGCCATTTTAATCTATAGTGGATAATATCTCAGATGCTTGTGCAGATACGAAAAAATGCTTCAGACAAAAGTTGGAGGGGATAATGGGGGACATCTACGGGTACCAATGACAGACCCTGAACTCGGTTTTGAAGGTTATTTCAAGGCCAGTCATTTTTTTAAATGGAACCACTTATTTTTGACTCCGGATTTGAAAAGAACGGGAAATTTTACGTTCAAAATGATATTTTTATCAAGGTCATTGGTAAGGTCAAATAAAGGTCAAATTTGAGAAAAA
>JAABKJ010013075.1:0-10386 GCA_011634705.1 Andricus grossulariae
AAAATAATTAATTGTTTTCTGTGTTCTAACCAGGTCGTGGCTACTTCGAGTGGGACAGCTTCGTCCCAGCCTATATTCAGTTGCCGTAAGGATTGCATAATAATTTTTGGCGGTAAGATAACAGGACTTAGCAATCCGAGCGGGTCGAATAATTGAGCGATTTCAGATAAGATAGTTCTTTTTGTCACGGGTGCGCCGACATCCGATTGCTTTACGGTATAAACAAATGAATCTAGTCTGAGATTCCAATAAACACTGAGTGTTTTTTTCGTATCTCCTAAATTCAAACAAAGGTAAGATTCGTTAGATTCTTCTAAAAAGAAGTGATAAGATCGGGCTCGCGATAAGATATCGTGCATATAAAAATCTTCTTTCAATGCAGTGGACGCACGTGGATAAATATTAGCTTCATCGTTAGTCAATTGCATAAGCGATCGCGTTGCTAAAAAAGACGCAGTGGACATGTTATAAGTCACAGTTTTTAACTTGAAGATTTTTAGAGGTTGACTAGGATCTTCTCGCCATAACATTTTTTGAAAGTTTTGATCGGCTTGATCGAGAAGTATTTGCCGATACATTTTCTCGATATCTGCAGTGATTGCGCATTTATTGGATCGAAAACGGACAAGAAGGGAAAAAAGATCGTCTTAGATATTGAGACCGACCATAAATATATCGCTTGGCTAGGCAATGCGCGTATTGCGGATGCGTTTTGGGCAAAGTCCGCAATACTATGTGGATTCACGCTTTGCCTCGCATGCATTCAGGCAAAACGAGGTGCGCCAAATGTGTCATAGGCAATGTTATAAAATAAAACATTCGCTTCGAATTGTCCAGCTTACGAGTCCTACACTCTAAAAAAGTCTATTAACCGTAAAATTAAATTCCTTTCAGAATGCGTCCTTTGAAATTGAGACGATTTCTTCTATCCATCAATAGAATCGTTTCACTGTTCAAAGACTTATCCATTAAATGCAAAACGAAAGTAGTTTTACTGATGAACGACTTCTTTTGCCTGTGAAAAGAATTCCTTTAACTATTAAATGATTTCATTTCTTGGCTAGCGGAGAAAGTGCGCCTGCGCATGAGTGAATGTCGTTTAGCACCCAATGTGAGCACGTGAATTCTTTCACTGCACAAATTATATATTAATTTATAAAGTGAGTGAAGAAACGTGCGAAATGATATAGAAAATAAATTTCTTTAAAAAATAGGCAATCCCAGGTTGTGACGCAAAAACTTTGAAAGGTACGTGTACTGGAAGAACAATCTTTGATCCGCATAACCTCACTTTTCATTGCTTTTTATGCTTTCGACGTACGAAAAATGTGTTCCACACACAAAGTTGTATCTTCAAATTTTTTAACGCTGAAATCAAGAACGGATTGTTGTTATAGAATTGATAATTATTAATTTTATATTCACATTCACCAAAGTTCGGCTTTTGTATATTACTTGCACGTAATATCATGCAATAAGTTTTCTTTTAACGTACAAATTATTCTTTCTTTGGTCCGACAATAGATTTCACTTCAAGATCAAAGGAAACCTTTCACAGTTAAAGGATGGCATTTGAAACGACAATCCTTCAACTATAAAAGGATTTCCTCTCATGCCAGTTTCGAATGGAAAATCCTTTGATAGTGAAAGGAATCGTTTGACAGTCAATAGTCCGTTTTTAGAGTGTACCCTACTACGTGGTTTTCATAATTTCTCTAGATTTTATAATAATTTTGAAACAAAACACGCGAATTTCTTAGTTTTATCTTATAAAATATAAAAATGACGAACATTCAAATGTGTAAACATGCAAAATACCTCTACCAGAATGCGATTTCGCATATATCACATATGAATTTATCACCCGTATTAATATTAACTCTATCATCAAACATCAATGAATAACTAGTACATCAAATGGAAAGTTTACTGACAATTTGCCACATAAAAGAACTTCAACTAATAAAAAGCCAATCGTTTTTTCAATCACAATGATTGTGAGATTTTCGAGACATATCATCACATCACTTTTTTTCATATGATAGGTTCGCAGTATTTTGGAATTCACGAGGGATTAAAGTAAAAGGTTTCGACAGAAGGCTAGAGAAGTTGTGTTTGTCAATGTGGGTTCTAAGATTAGGAAATATTTATCGTGGTGGGGTAAAAGGAAGGAGCATAAGTAGTATGATGGACACTGTGTGTCCAGGGTGTGGTTGGTTGACAATTAGGGAGCGCCACTGTAAACACTCATCGTCAGTGGTGGCCTTCGGATTCGTCGTCATTCAAGAGCCAAGAGGGCTAATCATCGTCTCATACATTCTCGAGCACCCCTGCCCTGTTCCTCAACTCTGAATGCCACGCCTTTCTCGGTTTCCTCTCCGGGAATTATTGTGTTTTAACTTTTGACACGTCAAGTGTCACCAGAAAAAATGTATGGGTCAATTAATTTATCCTGGTGTATCATATAATGTAATAGTGTATTGTGTGGCAAGGGGAGGAGGGCAATGATTTCAACAAGTGTGAAGTTAGCTCCAGGAGTGAAGCGGGTGTACATATATCATATATCATTATATCTCTATGGAAAATTATAGTTACAATTACTTGTAAAGGGTGAGCCTACATAAACATTCTTTATTATGCAATGGAATGTATGCCATGATAGATAGTGTCCAAAGTCCAACTGAAGCCAATTCAAAATGGTTTGCATTTTTAGTTATACACAACACATGTGAGAAAACACGGCTACGGACTGAAGTCGGCTTTAGGACAATCATCAAGGTGATGCACACACGCTTTACCGATGGTGTTACCTCACGTTTTCCAATTTCTGTCAGCTGTTTTTACTTTTATACTGACAAGATACCTTACTTTCTTCCTAGGGTTAAAGGAAGCGCAGGTGTGAACACTGCCAAAACTATGGTTCCATTTTAATTGAGCATAATTTTTTTGGCGTTCTGTTATAACACCAAATTGTCTTTTTTGAAGCCACTACTTTGCTAACTTCAGATTGCAAAGTGGTACGTACTAGCGAACTAAAATAATGCTCTGAAGGTATTATTTGAATTGCTTGAAACTTCATTCTTAAAAGAAACAGAAAACCATCACGTAGAAAAAACAGAGATGTGCAAAACCTGGACCCGACATAAAATGTATGGGTCCGGCTTCGAAAGTTTGGATCAGGAAAATATAAATTTTTAATAGAAGAATTACATTTTCCACCAAGAAAGATTTTTCAATCGATGAAGGAAAAAATCTTATCTAAAATGTTGAGTTTTTGAGTTATAAAGACGAATTTTTGAAAAATAGTTGAATATACGACTCGAAAATATGCATTTTCTACAAAAAGACTTGAATTTGCGGCCTAAAAAGACGAGTTTTCAACAAAATAAATGGATTTTTTACTAAAAAAGATCAAATTTCTAGCAAAAATGAAATAGCTACATTCTTAATTTTGAAAATTCATTTTTCAAAAAATTTTCAACAAAATAAATAAATTTTCAATTAAAAAAGATCAATTCGAAGAAAAAAGTAGAATAATTTAATTTTCAGTTAGAGAAACACAAAAAAAACACACATATATATATATATATATATATATATATTTAGAGCGAAATAATTTAATTTTCAACCAAACAAATGAATTTTCTACTAAAAAGATTGAATGTATGAAAGAAAAAGAAAAAATTTCGACCAAAAATTAAGTTAAATTTGTAGTTAAATTTTTTTTTTCAATCAAAACACTAATTTTCAACCTAAGAAAAATGGATTTTCAATAATAAAAATAATTTTTTGCCAAAAAAAGATGATCTTTAACAAAATACATAAATTTTTAACCAAATATTTTAACTATTTATGGAATTTTTCACCTAATAGTTGAATTTTCAACCAGAAATGTGAATTAATCACGAAGAAGATTAATATTCTATTACAAAAGCCACACAAAAGTTTCAACAATATACAGAAATTTTGATCAATTATGTAGTTATATTTTTAAATCAAGAAAATTAATATTCAAACAAACATGATATAGTTAAATTTGTAGTTGAAAAATAAATTTTCACAAAAAAAACTAATTTTGAACCAAAAAAATTAATTTTCTAAATTAAAAAAAATGTTAACAAAATAGCTAAATTGAAAAAAAAAATTTTTTAATTGAAATTATGAATTATGAACAAAAAAATGCATTTTTAACAATGTAATTCCACTCAATAGATTTTTTCCTGAAGAAAGGGTAATTAGTGCGTGCATAGCACGCAAAATTTCCTAGTTATTTAAAATTTACATTTGTGAAAGAAGGTATTCTTTTCTTTAAATTTGAAAGTAATCATTTATGTATAAAGAGTTAAATCAAGTTATATATTTATTTTTCACCTGAAAGGACCCTAAAGCCTAATTTTTTTAATTCAAACGCTCAATAAATAATTAATTGTTAAATTCTTATAAATTGTGCAATTCAAAGACTTAAAAAAATATGTACATCCACGCGATCATTTTCAATTCTATAAATTTAAGAAAGAATCAAGGAATTTAGAGATTTTCAAAATTATATCTTTTTAGGCAATTCTAAGTTAGAAACATTAAAAATTGAAAGATTATTTTTTTTTAACTGAACAATTTTCAAATTTGAAGTAAAGTTATTTTAATGTTAGGTCCTTACAATTTTATAATTGTTCAATTGTTATTCATGAATCAAAAATTGTTTCGAAATCTATTTTAAATATTACCTTAAATTTATTATTTTTCAAAATGAAGAATCATTCAAAACTTTTCCAGAAATCTTAATAAAATTTGTGTATTATCTTGAAACCTCTGAAAATCCTTAAACTGCCTCAAAACTTTAGTTCAAAATGTTGAAAAATCTACATTTTGTTAAAAAAATTTTGCACTGTTTCAAAATTTTTCAAATATTTAAATCCTGGGAAATTAAAAAAGTGACTTAAAATGTTCCAAATTATTTTTTTAACATTTTGGATGTCTTTTGAAATCTTTTTTAATTTTCAGTGAAAATTAATTTTTCGAAATAAAAAGTCATTTAAAATTTTCCCCGGGATCTTAGGAAAAATTTTTTTACCATCATAAGATCTTCATTCCCCTTAATTTATACTTCCATGCATAAATCATATGACAGTTGTGAATTTAACCTAATCTAATCAGAAAGTGTTATAAAACTGAAAAAAAATTGCTTGTGAAATTCTAAGAATGATTAGACAAAAAATATCAGTGACTTTTAACGTAAATTACAAATTGGGTCTCTTTAGGTTAAAAATATTGGACTTATTTGTCAAATCTTAAAAAAAAGCTTCATATTTCGAAACAGTTTTTTAATTTTAATTCTTAATTTATAATTTTGAAATGAAACCTTCTCTTAACTGGAAAGTGAAAATCCCTATTTTGCAAGTTAATTATTAAACTTTCAAAAACTACGTTCCAATTACACGATTCTCCGAAAACTCGATATTGAATCTGAAATGAAATTCCCATTTCAATGTATGTGCATTTGTTAGGGAGCCATCCGTCACTCTGAATAATTGTCATTCTTGGACATTGTGATCACTGAACACAGATGGCCGCTCACTAACTTCGAAAAAAAGATGAATATTTTTTAAATTTGAGAAAATTCAAACTGGTGCTAATCCACAATTATAGTCATAAAAATATAAATTAAACTTACTTAAAAAGAGAGAGAGAGAAAAGAAAATGTCAATTTATCTACTTCAGGGAACAAGAGCGAGGTGTAAGTAGTAGAGGTAGATAAGAGTCAGCCGTCACGGTCTCGCACGTACCTTCCTTGACTACTGACATCCCAATTTTAGTACCTCTACTCTATGTTTGTATTATATATAATTGTATTGAACTAAAACATTTTTTAGTGATAAATTATACTTTAACTATTATAGTTTATAGTTTACAGTTTTTAGTTTATAGCTTATAGCTTATAGTTTATAGATTATACATTATAGTTTAGTTTATAGTTTATAGTGTATATGTTATGTTTTATAGTTCATAGTTTATAGTTTATAGTTTATAGTCTATGATTTGTTGATTTTCAAATTAATAATTCTGTACTTTAGATTAATTACTTCAATTTTAAGAAGCGTAATGCACAGTTGGAAAATTAATATTTTTTAACGACTTAGTTTCAAGTTTCTGTTTTAAGAATGCTTCAATTTAGTAACAAAGTCAGAAATTGTTTGATTTTTCGAATTTTAACTTCAAACTCATTCATTTTGAGTTTAAAATTTGAGACTTTTGTCAAAAAGGGACCAAACCACTAAAATATCAATTTCGAGAAAAATAAGAAAAAGTGAATACACATGAAAGGGAATCCATAATTATATATGTTAACCTTTGATATCAAACAACATTTTTAAAATTATTTATATCCCTATTTGATATTCAACATACTTTGCAATTGATTTTATGATTAATCAGACATTATTATAATACATTTTATAGTAGAATTCAATAGAGTGTCGTTATAGGCTTCAATTAGAAACCATATAATTTTAAAAGTTTTTACGATAATTGCACTTTAAAGGTTCACAATATAGAACATTCTTTAATTTTTAACCTTAAACATAAGAATGATTCTTTTTACGTAATCCACATTCTTTAGTTCAATTTTCGAGGCCTTAAAAAAATCTTATATTTCAAAAGCTTAAATTTGAAAATATCTGGATAAAATTTCATAATTTTTGGAGGTTCTCGATATAAAATTTCAGAATTTTTTAGTTTTAAATGTAAATATTGAAAATTTCAGGACAATTTTACTATTAAATCCTTCATAATTGGTAAAATTCTCATTGCAAGCCTTGGTAGTGGCACAATTCCTAATTTGAAGGATTTATCGTCAAAGAATTTTGAAACAAATGCCTCCAGAATAAATTCAAAACCGTGAGAAATGAAGCAAATAATTTATCAAATTCAAGTCCTCAAAGTGAGAAGGCATTAGATTAAAATACTTGAAATTATGCTATTTAAAAAAATTGGAATCATAACAATCTTCTTTTCTATTTATTTTTTTAATTTTTCACATAATATACTAAAATTGTCCGATTTTTAGTTCCAGATTTAAGAAAGTGAATAATTTACGACTGAAAAATATTTGGTAGCAAGATTTCAAGAACGAACGAAAATTTTAAACGTTTTGAAAATTAAACAATTTGCAATTCAAATTGAAACAGCTAAATTTTTAAAGGCATAATCAACAATTTGGAAGTTCACAATTTCTAAATAATTAAAATCTTTTTAATATATTGGAAAGTTGTAAGGGTTTGAGGACGAAAAAGTTATAATATCGCAATCCTTGGTAATTACAATTCTTTTCAGATTGAAATGAAATTCAGATTTGTTTAATTTTCAACGTTCCATAGTAGAAATTTTTTTATTCCTAATTTTTTACATTTTTAATTACTGTCTTTTAAACGTTTTTTTAATAATAAATAAATTTTAAAGATTTATAATTAAAGTTTTTTCTATTCTGAATGGTGGAAATGATGATTTAATTTCTTGTTTGCTATTACAGAAATTTGTTGAATCAATTTTAATGTTAAAATATAATTTTTTTATGTAATAACAATTTCAAATTCTAGAATTTCAGAAGCTTTGACTGTAAAACATTTTTTTTCAGATTTAAATTGTCAAATTTTAATCGCTTTGAATTAATAACTGCATTTATTTAAAAATTTTATATCATTTAATTTTGAACGTTAATAATTGGGAATAATACAATTTGAATTCCCTTGAATTTTAAATAATCCAATTGTTAATATTATAATCTGAAGTTGTTCAATTATGAACATTTTGAAATTGTCCTGTTTTCAAATTTTTAATCTGAAATTATTTAATTTCCAGATTATTCAATTCAATATAAAAATATTCTAACTTTGAACGCTTTGAATTTAAAAATTATAGCATTTCAACTCCTTTGTAATGAACTTGTATAATTTTTCACATTTTTGTCTGAAATTTTTCAATTTTAGGAGCTTCTGTTTTGAAATTCAGAAATTTCAAATTACCCCGTTTGAAATAGTTTTATTTAGAACTCATACAATTTTTAATTTTTTTCATTTCGATTAAAATATTGCCCTTCTTTTTAAATTTTCCCTAATCTACAATTGTTTGTTTTTCAACGTTTTTAATCCAAAATCGTCCAATATATATATTTTTCAACATTATGAAATATTTAATATTGCTGCAAACATTTTTCAGACTCCTAATATTTAGCAAGTTGGTTTATAATGTATTCTGGAATTGCTTATATCAATTTTTAGATAAAAAAATTCAAAAGCGTTCGCAATAAAGTTCAAATGATTGAAAATTGTTAGACTTTCGTTCGAACGTGAACTTCAGAAATAAAAAAAAAAGTTGAGATAAATATTTTCGATGTGCTCAAGGAAAATGGATCAGGCTAGATTCACAGAAATTCGGTGAGCGTAAACCAAATATTTTCGGTATGTCTAGACACTTCATTGTTTTAATAAGATTTAAAGAGATATTTACTTCATTGGTTATTTACTCTCTCTCTCTCTCTCCCTCTCTCTCTCTGTCTCTCTCTCTCTCTCTCTCTCTCAACTGCTGTTTATTGAAGATTCCAAGATTTCATAAAGTACTTGTGGCTTTATATACTGGCAAGTGGGCGTCTTCGTTGAAATAGGAGATATCATCACGACTTACTCCGATGACGTCAGTCATATTTTAAGTTTTTTTCCTGTGAAATATATCTCTTAAATGTCCTTTGCATAAAAAATGGGTCATAAACGTGTATATTAAAAAGGCAGAGTGATTGATATAAAAAATTTCTATTTCGAAATAAAAAATCATTTTATTAAGGGACATATGTGTTGATTACACTTCTTGAAGAAATAAACGGAATTTTTCTTTTTTGTTGTTACATGAGAGATGTCAAAAAAGGCCGAGATAAACTTCCGAAAAGGTCATTCAAAAATATTGACTTGATACTTGGCCTAGAAGTTCTTTTCAGACCAAAGTTGAACGCAGTAAACGGATTTTTGACACAGATCTATATAAATTAAGTTATTAATAATTTCGACTTTTTTTGAAAATCCGTTTTTTTTTCAAAAACTCGAAAAATACTGATTTTTTTTTTAAATGTTGGAGACAAAAGTATTTTTTTTTGCGTTTAAAGGGGTTGTCATTGGTGTTGAAGGGGGAGCATTTTAAACGACCCAAATCCCCTCCCACCACTCATGCCGACCCCTTTTCCTACGCAAAAAAAAATCTGACAATTCTGAATAAATATTTTTCGAGATTTTGATATTTTTTTCTTTAAAGTCAAAATTATTAATAACTTAATTTCTATTGGTCTGCGCCAAAAATTCTTTCGGTGCGTTCAACCAGGGTCTAAAAGGAACCCCTAGTTTAAGTATCAAGTCAATATTCTTGGGTGACCTTTTCGGAAGTATGCCCAAAGCCCGTTTTTTGCTCCTTACATATTTTGTTCTCTTTTCGTGTTTCTGGAGTATTTCAATCAAAAATATTCATATTACAATCGTGTTTTTCAAGTAAAATTTTCTAATCATCGCCGAAAACTTTTAGTTCTTTTAAGAATGTTCTCTGTGAAACTACAGATCTTAATAAATAAATTATGTTGGCCTATAAACATTAGAGTTGTCCGAAAAAATTGAATATTTTTTGCTAATTGTCTCAACCCCCTATTTTCTTTCATTTGGTGTGAAAATAATTCTCTAATTTTTCACAAATTAAGAAAAATGTTCAACCCACCTTTTACCGTAATTTTATTCAAAATACATACCTTAAAATAAAAAAACACGTTCTATAGGGGGCTGAAACTTTATAATGTGCTTTTTTATGTACTTTAAAAATGTGTGGTCTTGCATGATTAAAAATGAACTTTTAGTAGTCAAAATGTGTGCCGGTAATAGAAAAGTACCCTTAAACCATAATTTTTCAGAAAAAAGTTCTATAATTAGTTTATAAATATAATAAAATTCCTAAATTGGAAAATTTTTTATATTTGCAATTCCGGACAGAGTATAATATTACCGAATTTGAAAATTCCCGAATAATATAAAATTCACGATAGAAAACTGCTGAATTATAATGTATTCATACTAGAAAATTCCTGAATCTTAACAATGAAAAACAAAATTTAATAAATTTAGTAAAAATACAATAATCAAATATCTTTTTCGGAGAAATTTTTTTTTTGATTAAAGATTTTTATCGTCGTTGGAATTCAAAATAACAATAATTGAATCAATATATTTCTGGATGAAAATTTTTGCTCAAAAACAATTTTTTGAATTGTTTATGTTCGGGAATTTTCTGCTGGGAATATTATTATTCGGTAATTTTCAAATGAGGTAATATAAATATTATATAAATTTATATATATATATATAT
>JAABKJ010013076.1:0-10385 GCA_011634705.1 Andricus grossulariae
CTTTCTGAAAGCTTCGCTTCTGTCCCTTGGTATAATACCCTACAGATACCCTACAGTTCATAATTAACCCTACAGTAGAGTCGCTAATGACCCTGGCAGTTGATGCGACTATAAACATTCAAATAATAAAAAATAAATATTGTTATTAACAAAAACCCTTAATTGAAAAAGCCCATTTTTTATACGATTTCATTAATAATCAACGTTATGAAGAAGGTTGTTGCTAAGAACTTGAAGATTATGTCATCTAGGGGGAAGCGCATGTATAAAAAATATATTGTTTATAAGGCCGGACAGTGATAAATATGGGGAAAAATTCGAGCCACGTGACGATTTTAATCAAATAAACAAAATTATATTCTTCTCTAAAAATGTTATATTTAATATTTCCAGTGAGAGAATTTTTATAACTACCCATATATTTTTTTTAATTGACCATGAAACGACTTGCCTCAACATCAGTGGAAATTGTTCAAAAATAACGCAGGACAACAAAATATTTTCGGGAGTGGAATATACGTTTTTAGGTGCGCTGATCAGGAATCCGCGACCCTTATGACCCCTGCACGTCAGGATCAAGGTCATTTGAATGTCAACTTCGTTAATTCGAGAGATATCATCTTTCTGACCCCAGATTCTGAAAGAGCGGAAAATTTTACATTCGGATATATTTTTACCCATGGGATCGAGTGACCTCTAGAGGTCACATGAAGGTCAAAAACGTCCTTTAGAATTTCTGAACCTAGCAGCTTGTCATGGTTTGCAAATGTCAAGGTCACAAAATACGTTTTCGGGTGCGCTGATCACGAATCCATGACCCCTGCACGTCAGGAGCAAGGTAATTTGAAAGTAAACTTCGTTAATTCGAGATAAATCATCTTTTTCACCTCAGATTTTGAAAGAGCGTAAAATTTTACGTTTTGATGTATTGTTACCCACGGGATCGCGTGATCTCTTAGAGGTCACATGAAGGTCAAAAACATCCTTTAGAATTTCTGAACCTAGTAGCTCGTCATGGTGTGCTAATATCAAGGTAATGATCCTTACAATACGTTTTCGGGTGCGCTGATCACGAATCCGGGACCCCTATGACCCCTACACGTCAGAATTAAGGTCACTTGAAGGTCCATTTTGTTAATTCGAGAGATATCATCTTTTTGACTTCAGATGTTGAAAGAGCGGAAAATTTTACGTTCTGATATATTTTTACTCACGGGATCGAGTTACCTCTAGAGGTCACATGAAGGTAAAAACATCCTTTAGAATTTCTGAACCTTGTCATGGTTGCTAATGTCAAGGTAATGATCCTTACAAAATACGTTTTCGGGTGCGCTGATCACGAATCCGTGGCCCCTATGACCCCTACACGTCAGGATCAAGGTCATTTGAAGTTCTGAGGTGAAAAAGATGACATCTCTCGAATTGATGAATTTGACCTTCAAATGACCTTGATCCCGACGTGTTTTTCCTCGAAAAGTTTGTTTTTGAGCATATATTTTCTAAATCTGCATTGTTCCAATCCAAGTTCAGGGAAAAAACCCTCAAAATATAACCTAAAATACATACAACTTCAGCTGAAAATGGATTTTATGGATATTTTATTCACGAGAGACGATCATTTCTTGAATAATACATTCCAAAAGGCTCTAAGTGAAATACTTAAAAGTCTAACCTCATATCTTAGCTACAACCCATACTTGATATGTATACTACTAGTTGTTAATTTTCGATTTAATAGGGGAAAGAGCATGATTATTTTAGTTTTTAATGCATTTTTTAGCTGCAGGTATAAGTTCTTTAGTTTTATTTTTTTCTGTTTCTCGCAAGCTGCTTATAACGGGATGTGATCATATCAGACAATAATGTAGAATATCTTCGTTAGTTTCCGATCTACTACACATTCTGCTATGAGCAGCTCGAGCTTTACGGAATGTTTTATTGTTACTTTCTTGAGCTTCTTCTGAAAAGTATTAAATCGGTTTATCAAATGTTCTCATTATATTGCACCCTAGTGTAAGCACCTTGTGCACAGAAGGTGGCATATAGTACCAAGGGTAAAGTTCTACGCATTTTTTAGCAATGTCCAAGTAATAATTTTCAAATTTACTTACATCAATTTCTTTAGCGAAAGATATAACTTGTAGAACTACGTACAATCTGGTCAATATGTCTTCATCTATACCGATGATTTTGGATACTTCTTTTCGCTGGTAAAAGAAACTACGTGCGACATTTCCTGTGTTTGTTGTGCCTGCACCTTGCAGGAACAAAGTTGCAAATGTAAACGGCTTCATCTGATTGACCATTGCCATTTGTTTGAACAACACAATTAAGGCTCTGATTTTGATAAACTGTTAATATGAGAAAGTCAATAACAAAATGACGATCGTACTGCAGTGTCAGGCATTTGTTTTTCTTCAGTGAAGTTGACGACATTCACACTCCATCACGAGGCATTTGTTTCCCTGGAAATCCGTGGCAACCTAGAAAATTATTTTTTATAGTTTGTATTACAATGTGCTACATTTATTCGGAGAATAACAAATGTCTTTCAGTCTAAATAATTCATATGTATGTGAGCTAATTTGGAAAAATCCTGATATTAACAAATCTTATGTCGACATGATTTTAAATAATTTGAAAACTAATTACCCTTTTTCTGGAAATAATGAAAAAGTATTCAGAAATCATACAGCTAAATCATTAATTCCAAAATATAAATTAAAGTGGAAGGAAGCTTCTCGCAAACAAGATATTTTTATATCAAAATATGATGCATTTTTTAAGAAAGTTGTAAATATTTCATTTTTAAATCAAGAGAATGTAACTCAACATGCATCAGTTAGTAGTAATTCATCATATGTTGTGCAAGAAATTTCCAACATTACTAAGGTATCAGCAGGCCGACCTCGCACATCTTTTGAAGAGGGGTGCTCCAAAACAAAACAAACATTTGCCAAAGAAGTCGATTCAGGCCATTCCAAAGAGGAACTAGCATTAGCACTAAGACTCAAAGAAACTGCAATGCAAAATGAAGAAAATTTTATGAGTACTAATTATACTAATAAAGTATTAGCAATGTCATGGGCCTACAGCTAACTCAACGTAAATATGAAAAATTAAGAAAACACACTCTCCATATTCATGGAAACAAATTATACCCTCCTTATGCTGAAGTTGATAGTGCCATGAAAGCTTGTTACCCTGAACGCATCACCTGCTCTAGTAGTGGAGCAAAGGTTCACTTGATATATTTGCTTGAACACACGTTAAAGCGAATTATGATGACTTTAGAAGAAGAAATATCAAAAAGTGCAAAGAAAAGTTTAAGATTTGTGGGCAAATGGGGAATGGATGGAGCTTTTCAAGACAGCAAACAACCAGTCAAACGTGGAATTTCACTGATCGATCAGTGATCAATGATCATGATCGTTCTTTTGACTTATCCTCAAGTGATGATGATTGTGTTTTTGAAACAAATGGCACTGGTCAATCAGATGAAGCCGTTTACATTTGCAACTTTGTACCTCTTGAACTAAGAACTGTTAATCATAAAGTACTGTGGGTTAACCAAAAAACCCTCATCAGTCTTTTACACTCTCCCGATAAATTTTAAATCCATTCAGGAGACGAGTGAAATAACGGAAAAAAATTACAAAACTATTACAGAATTGATCAAGAAAATTCAAAATTACAGCTTTGAATTTAGTGAAATGGCATTTGAAGTGGTATTTGATTTAAAATCTACTATGATTGACGTTAAAATATGCAATGTTTTAAGTAAGCAACGTGCTACTAACTGCTGCAACATTTGTGGTGTAAACCCTACGAATACCAATTAAATCGATCATGTTTTGAATCTTTCATGCAATAAAGACTTTTATCAATGGGGATTTTCCATATTACACTGCTGGATAAGATTCATGGAATACGTATTGCACATCAGCTACAGTTCAAATTTTAAGAAATCGCAGGCAAGCGGTCTTGATAAGGAATTAAAAAAAGAAAGAAAAAAGTTTATTCAGCAGTCTCTGAAGGCAAATTGCAGGTTAATGGTAGATGTAGTTAAGCAAGGTGCAGGCACAACAAAAACAGGAAATGTTGCACGTAGTTTCTTTTGCCAGCGAAAAGAAGTAACCAAAATCATCGGTATAGATGAAGACATATTGACCAGATTGTACGTAGTTCTACAAGTTATATCTTTCACTAAAGAAATTGATATAAGTAAATTTGAGAATTATTGCTTGGACACTGCTATAAAATGCGTAGAACTTTACCCTTAGTACTATATGCCACGTTCTGTACACAAAGTGCTTATACATAGGTGCAATATAATGAGAACATGTGATAAACCGATTGGTTACTTTTCAGAAGAAGCTCAAGAAAGTAACAATGAAACATTCCGCAAAGCAAAGTGAATGGTAAAGTAATAAAATTAAAAACAATAAAAAATGATAAAAAAATAAATAAATAAAAAAACCTCTTTGAAGACTGCTATATTGACGTGGTGAAGAGGCTTAATTTTTGTTATTATTATAAAACTAAATGCAGTCAATCGAAAATTAACAACTAGTAGTATACATATAAAGTATGGGTTGTAGCTAAGATATGAGGTTAGATTTTTAAGGATTTCACTTAAAGACTTGGAATGTATTACTCAAGAAATGATCACCTCTCGTGAATAAAATATCCATAACATGCATTTTTAGCTGAAGATGTATGTATTTGAGGTTATATTTTGAGTGATTTTTTCCTGAACTTTGATTGGAACAATGCAGATTTAGAAAATATATGCTCAAAATCAAACTTTTCGAGCAATAACACAGGGTCACAAAATGAAATCAAAAAGTCCTCCGACCAAACCAAGTGGCATATACGTTTTCAGGTGCGCTGATCACGAATCCGTGACTCATATGGCCCCTACACGTCAGGATCATGGTCATTTGAAGGTCAACTTTGTTAATTCGAGGGATATCACCTTGTGGACCTCAGATTCTGAAAGAGCGGAAAATTTTACGTTCAGATATATTTTTGTCCACGGGATCGAGTTACCTCTAGTGGTCACATGAAGGTCAAAAACATTATTTAGAATTTCTTAACCTAGTAGCTTTGTCATGGTTTGCTAATATCAAGGTAATGATCCTTACCAAATACGTTTTCGGGTGCGCTGATCACGATTCCGTGACCCCTATGACCCCTAAACGTCGGGATCATGGTCATTTGAAGGTCAAATTCTTTAATTCGAGAGATATCATCTTTTTGACCTCAGACCTTCAAATTACCTTCATTTTGACGTATAGGGGTCACGGGTTCGTGATCAGCGCACACGAAAACGTATTTTGTAAGGATCATTACCTTAGTATTAGCAAACCATGACAAACTGCTAGGTTCAGAAATTCTAAAGAATGCTTTTGACCTTCATGTGATCTCTAGAGGTCACTTCATCCCGTGGGTAAAAATATATCTTAACGTAAAATTTTCCGCTCTTTCAGAATCTGAGGTCAAAAAGATGATATCTCTCGAATTAACGAAGTTGACCTTCAAATGACCTTTATTCTGACGTGCAGCGGTCATAAGGGCCACGGATTCGTCAGCAGCGCACCTAAAAACGTATATTCCACCTGCGGAAATATTTTGTAGTTCTGCGTTATTTTCGAACAATTTTCACTGATGTTGAGGCAAGTCGTTTCATGGTTAATTAAAAAAATATATGGGTAGTTATAAAAATTCTCTCACTGGAAATATTAAATATAACATTTTTAGAGAAAAATAAAATTTTTTTTCATTATTTGATTAGAATCATCGCCTAGCTCGAATTTTCCCCCATATTTATCACTGTGCGGGCGTTGCAAATCGTTTCAAAAATACCCTCCTGTATTTCGATCTTACTCTATACCGTTGCTATCTCTAAAGAAGAAAGTACGAGTTGCTTACGTCAAAAAAATTAATAAAAAATGTCCAGTCTATGGCTCTCTATAGAAGGCCGAAGAGACAGCTCGCGAGCACGTGGTAGCAGAAGAAAAACAGCTGCAGCAGTTAAGTAAACAAGAGGTAAGAGACGTACGAAAAATGGATCTCTTTTTCTGACGTCACACTAATGTCCAGGCTGCACCTGCTGTTTTGACGAGTGAAGCGGTTCGAACTGGAAAAAGCCGTTCAACACCGAAGACGACGCTAAGATTTGAAGTTTGGTCTTTTTGTATAAATGCACTTTTTTACTTTTACACACACTTTTTTCTCACTTCATCTCACCATCATGACCCGTTCGAAGGACCATAATGTTTGAGATTCAAACTAGTAAAAAATGATCCGACAGTGGAGTTAGGCGGGAAGGGTGAAAAATAATGCTATGTTTTTCAAAGGATCGAGTAAATGTTTATCGTACCCATTTTCAACGTGAAAAGACACGCCAAAAAAAGTTAGTATAATATTAATCAGTTAAAAACGTGAGACAGTTAGTATTATCAGTACTGATTGGTAGGAAGAAAAATTAAGTAACGAAACATATAAGGAGGGATTACGTTCGTACATAAGAAGTGACTCGGACGGTGCATTGAGCAGTAATGACTCCCCTCTCCAGGTACTCGGTCCCCCGTAGGAGTGAGTGGACAGAATTACCAGGGCCATACGCGATCCAAGATCACACGTGACCACGAGAAATAAATAAAAACTATGGGAAATAACTCGAACAACCATTAAAGGCTTGATTTTCCAGTGATTTGTTCATTTATTGTCAACCTTGGGCTGTTCGGATAGATCTTCGGAGGAATCCTTGCTAACTGGTTTTTTGGACTCTCAAGTTCTTTTTGAATTTTGTTAGAAAATAATGTAGTGTCTTTTGCATAGGGCCTGTACGAGTAGTTTTGTACACACTTATAATCATGTTAGGGAGATTCCATTAATTACGTAACACTTTAGGGCGGGTGGGGGGGTCTGTCTCCGTGTAGCGTTATGTACTTTATGGGAGGCCCCTTAGGTGGGATGAGGGAAGTTCTCAATGTTTCTTTTTGTGAACGTCTGTTTATGGAAAATAATTTTTTTTAATTAATGAAAGAGCGACCTGTGAATGTTGTGATGCCCCTGATTTAGGGCCGATTCCACCATCTCTGATTAAATCAATGGTCAAATAATCATGATTATTTTTTAACCAACGACTTAATCACGATTAACTTTCGAAACGTTCTGTAAACCGGATACCCTGTTGTGTTATGTTAAGCCCCGTTAATCGCTGTTAAAGTCGCTAACCGGCCACAAATGGCCGATTAAGTTAAACAGCGATTAGACTACTTTAATCATGGTTTGAAAGATGGTGGAACGCAATGTACTGATTAAATGAAGTTATTCAAGGATTAAAATGTAATCACGGTTGCTAGAATCGGCCCTTAGTGTTTTAAATCAGTTTTCCGTAATTATCTGTGGTCGAGCACTGCATTAAAGTGATTTCGGTAATCAAACTGTTTCATATTTACGCAGATGTGTCGGTTTGTTTTTTAGAGGACGAATTAAAGCACGTTTTGGTCAAATTGACACGTCCGGTTTTTGGTAGTGTGAGTGTGTGTCCATGTAACCTGACAAACATCGATTAACATCGAGTATTTTCTTCTGAACACCTTTGTCTCTACCTTTCATGTTAGTACCGTTGTCCTAGCTTCGACTCCAAAAATCTTAAATGCTTAAACCATATTCCTCTAATTTATGTAATACAGCATGCGCAAGTCCTTCACCTGTTTGATCAGTGACTTGATGAAATTCAAAGAAACACTCACGTATCTCGTACACTTTGTGTTTATTTATTTCAACAAATCGGACGAAAAATGCCATTTGTTCAACGCGAATTTTGTCAAGTGTACAATCAAGGATAAATACGAAGTATTTTTCTTTTTTCATCAATTTTATAATGAGTGACACAGTTTCATCTGCGACTCAAGTGATTATTTTATTTTGAATAATATTTCCCAAATACGCTGTCATAGATTTACTATATTGTTTAATTTGAACACGCCTGATATGCTCACTCATTGTGGAGTCCAATTTCGCGATCATTTCAATTGCTTTTAAAAAGTTCCCATTATTAGAATCAAAAAGACGAGCAGATAATTCACGGAGAGCCAAATCTTGCCCCACTAAGCATTGCACAACGTAGCATATACGTTCAATCACCATTCGTTCTAGACACATATTATTTAAACTAACAATTGTTGCACTTTTAGACCGATTACTGCACCTAAAACTGTTATTTCAATATTCTGATTAGCATTGAAGAGCTTTCATGAACGGCTCCAGTGCAAATCTCAAACAGAAATGAGGGTTGTTACTTACTAATTCATAGCCTATGCACCTGGTATGAAATAGTGAAATAGATTTTCCTGAATTCTAAGTATCCATTCTTAATGCGGAAAGTAAATAAGGCCTTCCCTGGACCAGTTTTATGCTATCTTCTTCATCGTAACAGGCCTCTCGTAGTGGTGAGGGTACAAAACCCAAACTAATAAATTGCGCCCTACTACGGTCACTACGGGGAAAGAATATGATTCCATAAATCTATACATCACTGTAAAATGTCGATCCCCAGCTGTACGCCAAATTCGTGTGTAGTTTTTAATAGCATCATCATTTTTGAGACACGAAAACAAATATAGAAACAATTAAAATTTTCATTTTTCAAAATGAGATGCAACAAATTTCACACCAAGGATTTTTGGTGATTTTGCTGGTAGTGTCAAGGAGCCCCAATGATTGGCGGCCGGGCGTCATGCACCCCTTTGCGCCCGTATTAAATCGGCTCTGCAAAGAGTAATCCATTCGAAGAACGCACACAAGCCCATTGAAGATGCTCCAGCTTCGCGTCGATCAACTGAATGCGTGTGCAAGTGTCTAACCTATCGGACCTGTCTGTTCTCTCATACTTTCAGGGCTCTACTTCGTAAGCGAAATGGAAAAAACTGAAATTTTCACAGAATCTCTGTATGGGGCCCTTCTATCGTGTCTCTGTTTTTGAAAAAAATTGTCAGAACAGTTTAGGTGTCATGATAAAATATGTTAAACTTTCAATACCTTGGCATAGGCCTTACGTGCATAAGATGCGATTTATGATTTTACTTATCTCAACTTCGAAATGGTCAGCCCTTGTCTAATTGAATCAAGCTTTTGATAACACTCTAATAAATCTACAGTGCCAATTAAAAAAATCCGCAAAAAATAATGTTATCCGTATAATACCTTAAGACCAGGAGAAATATCTTGCTGGTCTCTAACGTTGTAAGACATCGATTCAAGTTTCGTTCTCCTAATTGTTTAAATTAAGTATCAATCCCAAATACAACACGTAGAAAATTGATTGGTCAAATTTGCGTAACGAGGGTGGCCACTCGAGCTTGATAAAAAAGTTCCCGGCTATTTCCCGGTTTTCCTAGTCCAACTTTATATTTTTCCCCGTGTACTTTTAGGCGAATAAAGTATTAATTATACAATACTAATTGCTTTATTATATTTCAATCTCTACATTATTTATATATAGTGACTAAGAAACTGAACCTTCCGGGACAGAAACCAATTGTAGGCCTAATATTTCTGTTAAAAATTTTTAATAAGAATATTATAAAAACACAATTACGAACCCAACCTTCTCATGTGAAAAATTACATAAAACGGAGTATCAAAGGAAAATATTAGTTCGGGGCTTAAAAAGTCGGGAATTTATTCACGAAATTTGTAGAGCATCCATAAATTATAAGTTTACGATGCCATCTATATAAACTAATGTTATATAATTACTATGTTAAACGTGGAATTTCTAGCACGGGGAAATTTGTTTGAAAACCAGACATTTTGTATATTTGTTTTTAATTTTCCAATAAACATCGTCTCGCTCCTCGAAGAAAATGTTTTTCAAATTGTGCCCAATGCTACCAACCATCTCCGTTAAAAAAATCGAAGATCATTTTATATGTGCAGTCTATTCAGCAAGTAATGATCCGGCAAAAGTCTCGTTTTGGAAACAACCTTTAAAGAATATAGAACACTTTAAACGGCAATGCTTGGATCACCAGCTTTGAAATCATGCCTGCAAATCATTAAAAGCTGCAGTAGTTGAGAATTTATTCGCTGTAAAATAGGATAATGCAAATTTCGCAGCTTGTTGCGCTTTAAATGATATATGTTCGGGATTCGGCATTTAATCACCCTACTGTGAGTATATAATAATAATAATAATGTTAATAATAGATTCGAGAAAAGATTCAAGTCTTCTGGGAGAAAGTATATGGAGATACTTATCAGCTAAATGAGGACGCTTCAGATATATCACTATTTCGTAACTTTTGCCAAAGGCAAAGGTTGCACGCTCCAGAGGAAGAGTGTCCACTAATTACTGCTGAAGAAGTGAA
>JAABKJ010013077.1:0-10385 GCA_011634705.1 Andricus grossulariae
ATTGTCCAAACCAAATATTTTAATCCATTACTGACAGAAATGTTATATTAATAAATATATTGCTTATTCATTGATAACATTAAAGGGGTGGATGGCACCTAATTCAGGGGTTGTTTCGAATAACGCTGATGATTCTTAATAGAATTTAATATCAAAACGAGATGTTTGCAGCAACAAAGTCCAAAATCTTAAACTATGTGTCATATTCTAGGGGTCGATTTCCTAAATTATGATACTCTAGAGGGTAAGTGGTTTTACAACTCACGCTAATATTGTAATGTTATCAATTAGAACAATTTTGTGCAAAAACAATAAATGAAAAAAAATGTTACCTCTTAAAACACTAAATACTAAAAAATATAGAAGGGGTGATTTCAACCCCTAAATGTGAACGTTTGCCTGAAATTTTTATTTATTTTTTCATAGTCTGGGATCCTCTTTCCACTTACAAAGTACAAGTACAAGTACAAGTACAAGTTAAAAAGGCACTTACGTCTGTTCAGCTTCGAACGTAAAAAATCAACGAAATCGTTTTTATCTCGAAAAAGTATTATGGAAATGATTTTTTATAAATGTTTCAACATCACCCATGCAAATTGATGAATATTTTTTCTTCTCTGTAAACAAATTTACATTTTTCGTTATTTTCACTAAAAACCTCGACATGCGGTTGTTCATAGAGAAAAATACAGCGGGAAACATCCGCGAGTCGACTATCTGTAAAATAGCACTCGACCTTATTGTATTGAAGAAGGAACCTCGACGCTTTTAAAAGTTGAAAAGACCGTGAGTCGACATACGGTCGATCTGAGTTGTATTCTCATACTTGGTGTTAGAGGCCAAATACAACTTTTTAGTGACTTACGGTTTTATCCTGCAGAGATTTACAAATTTCAGTCGCAAAAAACTTGTTATTCAATCAAATCTATTTGTTTTTCAGAATTAACGTTTTCGCAGATAGATGCAGTTTTCTTTTGCAAATCGATTGATGTGAAAATATTATTTTCGTCAAAAATGTGACATAAATGTCTTTTTAACTTTTACGGAAGAGTAGAAATTTCATCTTTCTTGGATAAAAATGCACCTGTTTGGCTGAAAATTAATCCTGTTTACTTGAGGATTCAACTATTTTCTTTGAAAATTTGTGTTAAACTATTTTGTTTAGAAATAATTTTTTATTAATGATTCATATTTTAAGTTGAAAATTCATCTCTTTGATTGGAGATTTAACTATTTTTGAGAAAAATGATCTTTTTTAATTTAGAATTCAACAGTTCCGTTGAAAATTATTATTTTTTTAAATGAAAATTCATATTTTCTGGTTGAAAAATTAATTTTTGTACAGAAAATTCGTCTTTTAGCTAGGACGTTCAACAATTCAGATAAACTTTTTTTTCCTTCTTGATTGAAAATTTTTTCTTGTTAAAACTTCGTCTTTTTGGTTTTAAAACTGATTTTCTCTGTAGAAATTTCAACTTTTTTGTTTGAAATAGCAACTGTTACGGTTTTACAGCGTAAAAGTTTTTTTTTACAGTGTAATAGTTTGTTCACTTTTACACTGTTCAGAATTCATTTTCTTAGGTTGAAAATTCAACCATTTTGTTGAAAATTTAACCATGTTGGCCAAATTGATAGTATGTTTGACATGCAAAGTTACTATTTGAAAGAGATACAGAAAAGGTGTGTCTTTTGATATACTCCAACTTCTATCTATTTCTATCCTTTTTCTTCAAGCCGCCTAACAAAAACTTTCGTTTTATGCTAGTAACAAGTTCAAAACTCGTCACTTATCAACTAAAAATAATTCACGTCGAAAAAATTCCAAAAAAATACCTTCTTTAGCATGAATTTGATAGAAAACTGTTATTTTGAATTTTGGGGCATTTTCCGGGCACAATAAAAGAGGTTTGTAGTATAAAAATGAAAAGTTGTTGGGTGACAATTATTCCGCGAATACTCGCCACGAGGTGGCTGCACTTTAAATCACAAGATGTTCATAACAAATACTTCTTCTTTCCATTTTTTTTTTTTTTTGAAAATCAAACTTTTCCCATTTAAAACCCCATGTTAATTCCAAAATCCCGAGGGCTTATGACGAAAATCGAAAGTCAAATGTTTGGACCACTCTTATGTATACTCATCAAATAAATTACAAAGTGAGTAAAAAAATTAAATTAAAATAGAAAAATTCGACAAACTCGACCCTTTTTAGTTCGAGGTGCACTAATGTTTCTCGGAAGCATATCATTTTTGTATTTGCTCCCTGCATTTATAGAACAATTAGCCGTTTTTTAAGCGTACACCTTATATTAAATGTAAAGAATTCAAAACATTTAAAAAAATTCAAAAGCATTTCAGAAATGTTACTTTTACAGGTTTCTAACGGATAAGAATTTTGCAACAATCGAGACAACGATGAAAGAGAAATTTGAAAGTACTATTCTACTAGAATATAATACTTGCGTATATTTCTATTGCACTATTTCTCCATTGTTCACTCTAACTTTATGAATGAAAATTCACTAGTGTAAACTAAACTATTACTAAATAAAATTAATTTATTAGTTTTACCACTTTTTAGTTACTATTTTAGTAATTTGCTGAATTACTGAACAGTAAACAATAGCACTTCGGGTCTGACTGATAAAACAGAAGACGCCGGCACGCGGAACTGCGCGGCACGTGTTCCGAGTAATAGATATGGAAACGAGGTGGGGTTTACAGATATTGGGGAATTTCTGAAGAATATTCTCGAGAATACTTCTCAGAAAATCATATCGTCACATTGTTGGTGGAAACTTAAAACATGAATGGTTGGTTGTAAATCTAGTCTTTTGTAGTGACAGAAGAGTGAACCAATTATCTTCTAGTAGAAAAGGAGAGACGGATTCTCGAGAATATTCTCGGATGCGGGATATCCCAATCAGCTAGTCAGCGATCAAAATTCAGACTCAGTCAGTACGGTCCCTACCCGGCTTATTTTATCAATCGAAAAATTGAAACCATGGACAACTCCAAGTCTTATAAATTAGACGAATCTCAGTGTCTTTTACTAGAATTTACCAACGAAAGCAATTAAAGTGCAGTAAGTTTTCGTAGTTGGCTTCTCAACGGAGTAACCGTCGATGAGTTATTTATCATTGCTGCAACTAGAAAAATTGTGTTGATCAAGTGGCCGAAGTGCGACATTACAACAGGTGCAAAAATGTTAAGACGCTTAAAGTTTTGAACTTGGCAAGTTGTTCCTGCTAGAATTCTTCCATCAGGCAGTAAGTGTATTATTTCGATTAACAATTCATATACATTTGCGTAAACGTAAAACATGTATTGATTAATGTAATGTAATTAACGCGCAATTAATTAATAAATTATTTCTTTAAAAAAATTGTCTAAAGTTAATGTTTGTATTAAATGCAGGAACCTACATTACCAGCATTTTTTTGTCTATAACTACACGTCCGCACGTAATGAGATATCGAGATTGAAGTGTAGGAACTTAAACAAAAGGTAATTGGTCACGCACAAAGTCCAGTATAAAATTTCCTTCGATTTGTAATTATATTTACGCATGGGAAAATTAAACTATTCTTTCGCTCAAAAGGTTATCGGAAACTAAAGTACAAATCGACTCGAGTCAAGGTGGCAAGGTGGCAATTCCCTCTTCGCCAGCGTAAGTCTCAAGAACTCTACCTGAAGCCCCTCGTAGGGGTGGCAAGTTCTCATCTTTTAAAACAACTAATGAGCCTATTTTAATTAAATTAGGCTGCCCGGCATGCCATTTGTTTCTAACATTCAATTCTGTTAAATATTCATTATGCGAACATCTCCACAAATCCTTTCTAAGCTTTTGCAAATGCTGCCATGACTTCTATTCAAAAATGCACTGGAGGTAAAACTTCAAAATCGTTCGGATCTGATGACATAGGAGTAAGTGGTCTAGAATTTAAAATTGCTTCGACCTCACTCAAATAAATGCACAACTCTTCATAACTGAACAAAGTATCATGCAAAGTTTGCCTCATATAATGTTTTAGGGATTCACAGCCGCCTCCCAAATTCCTCCAAAATGAGGAGTCCTTGGTGGTGAAAAATTCCATTCGATACCTTCATTACTTAAAAAATTGGTTGTTTTTTCATGAGCCTCTTTTGATTGAAGGAAACTGTCAAATTCCTTCATCTCGGTGTTTGCACCTACAAAATTTGGGCCATTGTCAGAGTAAATAGCTCCCGGCTTGTCTCTGTGAGCACAAAATCTTCCTAAACAACCTAGAAAAGCTTTAGATGACAATTATCCTACTAATTCTAAATGAACCGCCATTATTTATAAGCATCCAAAAAAGGCTACATATACTTTGATTTTGTTCCTATTCCGATGTACCTTTTCCTTTATAAAGAAAGGTCCACAAAAATCAACCACTGTATTTTCAAAGGGTCGTGTCGCAGCGAGTCGTACCTTTGGCAATTCACCCACTAAATAGGATAAATCTTTTGGCTTGGGTCGGAAACATCTCACCCATGCATACAGTATTTTTCTAACCGAAACCCTACCATCTAAGATCCAATACTTTTCTCGAATCGCGTATAATGTAGCGTTAATTCCCGCGTGAAACATTTTTGCATGGTATTTCCTGATCACGAGATCTGTAATTGGATGATTTTTTGGCAATATTATCGGGTACTTCTTATTAAATCCTACATCAGCATTTTCGATTCTACATCTAACGCGCAGGAATTTCCCTTCCAAGACGGGACACAATTTCTTTATTTTTGACCTTCCTGTTATCTCTTCGCTTATTGACAGCTTTTCAATCTCCTCGTTGAATCCTTCCCGTTGGACCAGGGAGATGACCTTTTTCGATGCTTGGTATAATTCGTCCACTTATAGTAGCCCAGACAGCTTCGTAGGTTTACGTTAATTATTTACTATTCGAAGACAGTAAGCCACGAATCTCAGTAGATTCGTTAGTAATGAATATCGCTCTCAGAGTTCAAATCACTCCCAGATTTCAGATCGCTCCTTCGTTTTTGCCACTAGGACTACAACTGGATTTCTTTTACTATCGTCCTTGATCTCAATTTCGCCACTTGGCCAGTTCTCTTCACCCTGCATCAGGCAGTCAGGTCGTCTTTTCCACATCTCGTTACTTAAGAATTGCTTCGGAAGTTGCCCACGGGAAATTAAGTCTGTACGGAATCTTGTTGATCCTTTACTAGCCTCTCTATATTCCAATCGTTGAGCGATGGTAGCTGTGACTGGTAACCGATCCATGATGTTACCAATTCTTTCGGGGTAGAATCATCCCAGTCTACCGTAAGTTCCCACATTTATTGTAATTTTATCTTTGCTAGTATAACTACAGGTGCTAAAAGACCCAACGGATCGTATAGTTGAGCTACCTGCGATAGGACTTTGGGTTTCGTAACAGTCTGACATTCGGTGCTATTTACCTCGTAAGTCAAGGTATCTTCCTTCGAGTTCCAGCATACTCCTAACGTTCGAGTCGTTTCTTCCAAGTCCAATTTTATTGCAGACTCTTCGCTTGTCTCGACTAAGTCTTCTACTACTCCCGCATGATTTGATATCCATTTGCGTGGATTGAATCCACCTTTTCTAGCTAGTTCCAGTATCTCGTCTTTCCAATTTCTCGCTTCCTCCGGACTTTCAGCGCCGGTGAGAAGTTCGTCCATATAGCAGTCGTTCCTCAAGCATCTTGTAGGAAGAAACGGTGCTGCAGAGGTGCAGTACGTCAAGGTATTTAGTTGATACGCTCTCAGCGGTTCGGATTTTTTATTTTTCCACAGAATTTTTTGATAAATGCTGTCCTGCGGATGAACCTCAAATTGTCGCTAAATCTTCTCAATGTCTCGGGACATTACGATAGCGTGACCTCGGAAGCATAAAATCAATTGAAATATTCCCTTCAGTATATTAGGTCCAATCACCAAAGCATCATTCAGAGATATCCCCGACGTTGTTTTGGCCGACGCATCAAAAACAACTCTTAATTTCGTTGTTAAACTTGATTCTCTGTTGACTGCCTGATGAGCTATTAATTATCCTTCATCAGCTCCACTCTGTGCTCGTTCCATAAAGTGTGCTCTTCGTAAACTCGCATGAATTCTTGATAATCTTCCTTCAGTTTCTGGTTCCGCTTCAGCCTTGTTCCGAGCGTGAAGAATCTTCTTCGAGCCATATCATAGGTCAAGCCTGATTCCTGCTTTTTTTTGTTAAATGACAACCTTACCATATACCGACCCGATTCTGTCCTTTGACAGGTTTCCGAAAAATGCCGCTCGCAAGCCTTTTCCTGCTTAGAACGATGCATCTCTTCGCCTATTTCCTCGAGCTTTCAAAATTTGTCTAATGTGTCGTTTAGCGTATTTCGAACGAGCTGACATCGAACCTTTTATTGGCACCACGTGCCTCCGAGTTTTCCGGCGACGACCAAGCCTAGCTTAATATTTTGAATTATTAATCCCGGTTCCCTAAGCTTGATTTCTTCTACCATAAGGAGCTCATAATAAATTTCTGCGCCAATCAATAAATCTACCTTTGCATGATAATGGAATTCAGAATCTGCCAGCTGTACGCGCTTTAGTAAATTCAACCCTTTTTTATTGATAAATTTAGTTTTCCAGTGATCTGGGGCAGAATTACAAAAATTAAGTCTCCATTCAAAATTTGTGCTTTTTGACTTGAAACGAACACTAGTCCACTCACTACACGGCGTTTCAATGTTATTCACAACTTCAACTGCTAAATCTAATTGCTTTTTTGTACACCTTAATCGCTATCTAGAAGGACTCTACATGCGTACCCCTTCCCATTCTCATTAAAAACCTCAGCTATTGCCGTAGCCAGCATAACTTTAGACGCGTCATGAATATGAAAATGTCTAAGATTAGATTGTTTTTCAGACGAATCATTTTCATCTGACTTTGATTCCGATTTCGACTCTGCATGCAATAGTGTGTGATGCTTCCAATTACAAAATGTGCACATTCCGGATTTGCAGTCACTAACTAAATGGTTTCTCCTTAAACAGTTAAAACAGAGTCCCTTTTTCTTAACAAGTTCTACGTGTTCTCTATTAATTATTTTCTTGAATTCGACACACAATTGTAGTTGATGATTTTCGCTACATAAGGGACAGTAGACCTGAGTTTCTCGAATTATGGCATTTCCGTACTAGTAACAGACTTCTCCCACTCTTTTCTGTTTTCTGGATCTAATTTAGACACGATCAAAAAATATAGGGTGCGGCCCACTTATCTGTTGGTTCTGCCAATACTGATAGCCCGCGAATTCCTCAGAGCATCGTCCAATAGATTTCTTAAAGAAGATGCAGAATCTTTCGAAACTGTCGCTAGCCGAAGCTCTCGACGTTGCTAATTCTCGCAGAGCTGTCGATTCAGATTCTCGCTGAGATCTGACTTTACTTTCAAGTTGCGCAGTATGCGCACTTTGTGCATCTGCTAAATTTGCACGCCTCTCTGACACAGGATTCTGAACTGGCCGCTGATTCAGATAATGATTTGCTAATGCTACATATCTATAATACAATTCATGATATTCTGATCTTTCTGGTTTAATATCATTTGAAGAACATAACAATTTTAAGTCACTTGGTGTTCTGCCAAATTCTTGCCAGGTTTCCTTGTCTTTTTTGGTTCGCAGTTCAATTTACTCTATAGGAGTTACTTCTTTGGTTTGACTACTCACATACTTTTCCAGAAATGTTTTGAATTTAGCTAATCGAGTTTTGCCATTCTTTTTAGTAATTTTTAAATTATTTATGTCAGTAGTAAACATATTTTCAAATTTATTTAATTTTAATTTAACTTTTCACATTCAATCAATTAATTTTCCTTCACTACACAATTAAAGAAATCAATTGTCACAAAATTAATTAAATACCTCGCATATAATCCAAAACAAGTTAGCCGCTCGAAAGGCTGTTGGAAACTAAAGTTCAATTCGACTTGAGTCAAGGTGGCGTTGTTATTATAAGTGTAAATTGATAATTCTCTACGCGACATTAATAAGAAAGGTCTATCTGCTTTTAAATGTTTGTAAATACAAAGTTTGTTTGTTGTAATTATAGACATTTAGAAGCATATAGATCAGGTAAATATAAAATATAATAAACAAAACATTAATTCAGTATAAAATTACTTGAATAAATATTTATCATCCATTGCTTTTTAAAAATACATGAGATATGATAAAACTCAATCTTTGTTACAAGCTAACTTGCTTATGAAAATTGTATAAATTATGAAAAACGCTAATATGCACAAGATAATAACTTTTTTGTTAATTGATTTCAGAAACTTAGTACTTTCCCAAATCCACTTAAAGTGGGTTTGTTTCTTAAAACTTCCTAAGGGCTTCACCTACGAATTATTTTACGCTATTAAATGAAGGGGTCGACTAAAACGTGAAGCTCATGATGGCCAATATGGAAAATGTATGACAATAAGAGGACAAAGGTTGAGGGGAGAGGGAAGATTTATTTTAAAAATACGTCATATAAGGTATGTATAGTGTGTATTAGTAATTTTATTTCTTTTTAAATTTGATTGTAAAGTATTGAAATATATAAGTTTAACACATTTTTGAAATTCTAAAAGAGCACCAATTAAATGTTCGAGAGCTTCCAGAAGTTTCAAGGAATTTGAAATATTTCAAAGTAGATTTTTATAGATTTTAATCATTTGAATGGATTTTAAAGGATTTTAAATATTGTAGGGCATTTTGGAAATGCCATGAAAATTTCAAAAGCTTCAGAAAGTTTCAAGGGATTTTAAAGGATTCGACATATTTTAGGGTATTTCAAAAGATATCAAGAGTTTTTTTAGAAGATTTCAATAATTTGAATGGATTCCAAAGGATTTTAAAGAATATGCGTATTTTGAAAAATTCCATTTAATTTTAGAGAGCTTCAAAAAGTTTCAACGGATTTCTAAAGTTTCGAGATATTTTAGGTTTTTCAAAAAATATCAAGAATTTTTTAGCAGATTTCGCAGGATTTTAAAGAATAAACGAATTTTTAAAAATCCCATGGAATTTTCGAGATCTTTAAAAAGATTCAAGGGATTTACAATATTTCAAAGGAGGTTTTTATAGATTTCAATCATTTGAATGAATTTCAAAAGATTTTAAATATTTTGGGGTATTTTGGAAAAGGGATGAAATTTTCAAGAGCTTCAAAAAGTTTCTCGGGATTCCAAAGGGTTCGAGATATTTTAGGGTATTGCATGTGATAAATGATATTAGATGAAAAATCTTTTTTTTTGTTTGTAATAACGTGGTCCAAAATTTTCTTTTTCGAATTTACATGCATGTCGCCCCCAAATTTCTTCGAGTCAAAAAAATAAGAAAATGCATTTTTTTGAAGAAAAAAAAATTATATAAAGCAAGCCCCATAAATTGTAACACGTATTCCTCATAAGAAAAAAAGACGTTTTTGGAAATTTTATTCAGAATCGTCAATATCGTCTTTTCTGAATTTTGTCTCACTTTTTCCAGTTTTTACTTAGTTAATTAACAATTGAAGCAAGTGAATAACATAATAATTTGAGCACGGTTTTTGTTATGACCTGTGGCTCAAAGCCAGGCTCTCCAAACGTAAACATCAGGGCTCGCGGCTCCTATCATCCGATACCGCGGCGCGGCATCATTTCTCAGAAGGCGCAAATCAAATTCAATATGAGCCATATAGAAAATGTGATGAATATTTCAAATATCTGATTCTATTTCAGCAAAATATATCCACAAAAAAGAAAGTGATTGTTCACAAGATAATTCTCTCTGATCTTTATTTATTATTCATAACTAAAAAGCCAAATCAAAGTTAAAAATTTCAGGGAAAACTGTACCTTCCTAACATTACTATAGAAGAAGATAGTTATAAACAATATTACATTGTTTAAATAATTATTTCTGTTGAATCGCGTTAATTGTTACCTTAATCTAATTGAAAAATGAATGAAACGTTAAACATTTCAGAAACAACCGCAACTTGCTAGCCTTATTTCAAAGAATATTATTAAAAATAATAATAAAGTGTTTCAACATTTTTTTTGTTAACCTACATTAATTATTATCTCACTCATCTTGAAAAGTAGAAAAATTGAAAAATTGCAGAAAAAAGCGGCAACTTTCTAACATTTTAAAAGGCCATCCATATACCACGTGAAAACGGGCGAAGGGTGCTTGATTTCGGTGAGTCCTTTCGCCCTCTCGCAATCGGCGTGCTAGATTTCGGTGAGTCCCCTTGCCTTTCACGATCGGCGTGTTTTATCTCGGTGAGTCCTCTCGCCTCTCACCATCGGCGTGCTTTACTTCGGTGAGTCCTCTCGTCTCTCATCATCGGGGTGCT
>JAABKJ010013078.1:0-10385 GCA_011634705.1 Andricus grossulariae
ATCAAAACGCGCTTGCGCAGCTAAATATAGCAAACACGTATATGAATTTTAGTATACAGAAACTATGAAATTCATATGCGTGAAAGAAACTTACTGTATACTTAATAAATTTAGTAAACATATAACTTCATAAAAGAAATTTAGCATACGTAAATATACTATAATTACAAAGTAATGCACTTAGTAAACATATAGGAAATGTAATATGCTTATGTATACTAAAATTGCATACATTTCTAACAGTGTAGCTTAAATTCAACCTATACTATGATAATTATATGGACCACCAAATATTTGGTTGACCCTAGAAATTTTTTGGTTTGTAAACTTTGAATAATTATGCCATATCTCTTAACATAAATATCTAGGAGTGAATTTTGTTGCAGATAACTTTGTATTTTTACCTGCTGGTACAGGTAGAAGATAAATATTACCCTTAGTCGGAATGTTAACTGTCTGCTATTATCTGTTTCTTGCAATTATCCAATATCTTGGTAAAGTTTCCCTCGTAAAATTGTAAAAAAAAAGTGATAAACGCAACTGATATAATGCGAAAGCCAGTTTCAGACGCCGTCTACAAAACAGCTGTATTTGCAAAATTGATGATGAATTTTCTGGTTCGTACAAACTAGTGTACGTTTATAATCTAACAGCAAAAGAAATCACTCAATTGTTTTATATTTAGTGAGGCTATTTTGAAAGTAAACATGTGATGTGGGTAAACAAATATTTTGTTTGTTCTAAGAGAATATTTCATTTAATTCAAATAAATGTTTTTGCTGGTCTAAGAAAAGATTTGGGTCGATTTAACCAAAACTTGTAGTTGATCTGGCAATAAAGTAAGCTTGCGTACATGTTTTGTTTTGCGACTCTACGAACTTTAACAAAATATTTTGGTTGAACTAATCAAATATTTTGCTAGATTAAAATAAAATTCTCTCTGAGTTTATTTGGTAGATATAACTTAAAATGTTGGTTGAATCAATGAAATATTTTCTGAAATAAAAAAAAACAGTTCAGCCAAAAAATCTGATTGATTGAAGCAAACGAATTTGGTCAACTGAAGAAAAATGTTCTTGATTTACCCAAATTAACTAATTAAATTAATTAATTCCGCAATTAAGCAAATGTGGTCAACAAAACAATTCTGTAGGATGAAGGGAATTTTGCTTCTGGGTGTATATATATTTTTCTGAATGTTTCTAAAGCAATTTCTCTTACAACAATTTTAAGAGGGAATATTTTTTAGTCTTCACACTTTTTGCATATTGAAACAATCTGACTTCAATGATGTTTTTGCACTATTTCTATTTCACATTATAAAATATTAATTTTTTGTCCCAACATAAAATAAATGCTTAATTGAGCTGCCTGATCCAATAAGGGCACATACATTTTTTCGGCTCGAGCGGGATGAGTTCTCGTAGTTTTTAAGATTTGTTTAAAACATTATTTTTTGGAAATTCAATTAATGTAAGAAATTTGTTTGAATTCAGTAAAAAAATATTTTCAGAATTCTTCTTTTTCTCCTGTCAGAGTGCATTTGCGCTCTCGCCCAAAAAATATATGTGCCCTTATTCGACCCGGTGTGGCAGCTCAATTATGTTTGATTAAATTTCCTTGATTTTCTAATTGAGAATTTGCATCCATGTTTCTTATTGTTTTATTTGAAAGTTTATGATTTGATAATTTTTTGCCATCGCTTATTTTGAAATTTAAGTACTTATAATGAGTTATTGAAAATTGGTTGAAAATGCTGATTTATAATAATTTAAGTGAATGGCTAGTATGAGGACTTTCGTTATACGAAGTGCATAGAAAAGTAAAGCATGCGCAGATAATTTATTATATTTTTGAATTTGGTTACTTCTAAGTACAATATTGTATGTTATTATAGCTATAATTTTTTATTTTCTGATTTCAAGTACATTAAGCACTGTAAAGCATCATACTCCCAATCCAATTAACCTACATATGCAGCAAAAATGAATACCTTATTACCCCCCTTCGTTCGTCTCATAATGTACGCGGATATCCTCTTGGTGTACTGCAAGAGCGGGGAAGTAGAGGACGCTATTGAATTGATCCGGGAAGCACTTTCATCTCTGGACCTATGGTTTCGTGCCTGGGGCTTCCATATATCCCCTGATAGGTCCAGCGTAGCGCTATTTTCAAAAAGAGGGTAAAAATGGAAGAAATTACCTTGTCACTCGAAGGAAAAATCTTCGAATGTCGAGCCACCTTCAAATACCTTGACATAATTCTAGATCATAGGCTCACATGGAGGGGCCACATTAATGCCATTTCTGCAAAAGTCACTAAGGCCATTAATGTTCTTCGTGAGATGAGCTGCTCATGATGGTAATCCGCAAACTTGTTAGAGCCCATCTTGAATGGGGAGCGCTACACTTTTCAGGAGCCGGTAAGTTCCTCCTTAGAAAGCTCGACTGTGTCAGAAATGCGGCCGTAAGGGTCATTCTAGGATGTATGCGCACCACCCCGGTACCAATCCTTCCATCAGGGCGGACGAGCCCTTCCTAAAAATCAGGAGGCAGCTCCCGTAAAAACGATTTCTTCAGGAAATTTAGCGTGGAGGGACTGTCCCTTAATACCGAAGCTCAGGTTACTGGCAGAAAGATGTGTGAAAGCGAATCGTCACATCAGCACCGGTTTTCTCGGCATCGAGGGGACCTTGGCCACTTTGATTCCGGACACAGAGGGGATGATGCGAACTGAGAGAGTTTGCTCCTTCGATTGGAATTGGAAGGACCTCACATTTCAGATGGCTTGCGACCCGGATTTCGGGACGTATTTGATAGGGGCCCAGGACTCAATGACTGATCCTTTTTAGGAAAGCTGAGGCTTTTCTCCCTGATTACAACCACTTTTTTACTGACTTCTTCGTGCTGACATACCCCGTAAAGGCAGGCTGTGCATTCTTTTGCGCAACCTCCAAAATTGTATTTAAGATCCCATTGTTTCCGGAAGTTTCAACTTGTTCCGCTGAGGATTTCGCGATTATTTCCGCTATTAGGTTCTATGTCAATAGAAATCTCGACAAAGTTGCCATCTCCTCTGACTCCTTGGCCGCGGTTGTTAGCATTAAGGACAGGCTTGGTAAAACCTGCCTTTCATACCTGTTTTATAAGATCGGTGCCATGTGTCTTTGGGCAGCCCAAAAGGGTACTAAGATCTCTATTCAATAGACACTGTCCCACATTGGAATTCGGGGTGATGAGATTGCTGATTCGGCCACCACTCCATCGGCACTTCCGGAGGACGACCGGATCCTCTTTAGGTTACCCTGGGAGGACCTCGAAATCAGGCTGGAAGAGGATTTTAGTGATAGATGCTACGCTGCATACACGACTGAAGCGGTTTCAGTAAGGGACAGTTGATTTAATTTCATTACGCAGGAATCTCGAAGGCCTTGACTTAAGGACACCTTCCTCCCTAGAAGCTACATAAACTTGATAACTAGACTTCGAACGGAGTCGTTCTGTACGCACGATCACCTGTGCAGAGTCGTATATGTGGAGGAACCCACTTGTGAGTATGGACACCCTGTGCAGGACATAAAACATTTAATTTGGGACTGCCCTGACCCTGATTTGTCGGAAGCAGCTTCATTTTTAGGTTTTTTACACGAGGTGCGCCTGGAGCTTTCCGAAGAGAATTTCGAGCTTTTTACTGTATTAGCAATCCCAGTAAGGAAACTGCACGTGCATTGGGGCAGTTCTTTGAGAAATATTATAGAATTATATAGGTTAGTCTTCTTTTCTCTTCAGCCGTTCTTTTCCGTTTGAATCTCCCGCCTTTCCTTTCCACCTGGTATGTTTGAATTTCCCGCCTTACTCTCTACCTGTCACGTTTGAAAATCCCGCCATTAAAGATTGGATCTATAGTGCCCTGGAAATTTAAAGGAAGGGTGACAGTCGTGCGTTCCGTTGGATTTTCATCACCCCGCTTCGCGGACTGGCGGTCTCGTCACTTTATAACAGTGAATTGGTTGCGGGGGAAAAATTCAGTCATTCCAAAGGAGCACTCTAGGCATAAGAATAAACCTTTCTTATGTTGCGATTTTATCTATTTGTTTTTATATAATCGGAGCATACGGCCTGATGCTGAAAACGATCTGAGTCCTCTGCAGGTCCTGCAGCACGGCTGTTGTTACTGTGCACTTACAAGATAACATGCACGCCATGTTTGCTATCTGGTTCAAGAAGGAAGACATGTAATAGCAAACGACCAAGGATCAGACACATAAGGTGCTCTCTCTCTCTCCGTGCACATGCAGTGCACACTCTCACCCCAAGCTTCCCAAGGTTGACGCGGCCAAGAGGCATCTTTGTCACTAGAGGAACACCTGAATTCCTAACATGGCATCGGAACTAGAATTCCGCCAATCAGAGTAGAGGGCATGAGGCCTAAAACTACCAATCAATAATGTGACGGATGGCAGAGTTTATGACACTTCTGAAAATCTATCACCGGAAGCCCTGGTAGGGGGCAGAACCGTCACGGAATACTATTGTTTTTGAGTGTTCTATATAAATTCCCGACAGACTTTATAAACATTTTTAATCGGGGAGTTTATAATAAATCGGACTTGTTATTATTAATGAAATCACAGTATTGGCTATTACTATTGTACTGCTTTGCCTTAAGTGTTAGTGACCTATTGCCATGAACTGTATTTGCATAGTCATATACTATGTTCGTAATTAGTTGATCCTCCGTACGAAATGTAAAGGAATTTTATGATTGACCTCACGTGACTCCGAGAGAACACTGATGTTCTCGTCCTTCGCTTACATGGAACAATCATCGCTCTCATTCTGGATACCGACTCGGCTCGGCTTTGATATGAGCAAATTTTTTAATTCAGTAGCTTAATTTTCAAAGTACAAGTTGGAATTATTCTGATTTTTGTGATATCTTCTAACTTGCCGGAATTTTAAGGAATCTAATTCTTCTTTTCCCGCATCCTCAGCGGAATGCGTATCTTTTCAGTGATTTCGGAACGCATATAGATTTTCATTATGGGGATTTTATTTTTACACCCCTAATCATCAATTCATCATTATTAAGAAACAATGTATATTATCGGGTAGCAGCATTTCCAATTCTCTAGTTTAATAATTTCCAATCAATTTTTCTGAGCTAAAATATGATAAAGTTACTGTTCTCAGATCGTAACCTAAAAATGTAACACATGGTCAGAATCGTATGAAATCGTTGTAATTGGGTTTAGGCTTTGATAACATGGTAAGATTGTGGGCTTCGCTAATCTAATGTATTATGTAATCTTAATAGTTATTTTCTTCATTTTAATCCTATTTTATCTTTCAATAAATGTACAATTTGTAATTGTCTATAGATGAAAATAACTAGGTCTTCTAGTTATTAATCAGACGAACCCCTTCGTAGATAAGAGGTTAAGTTATAATTAATAAGTGATTAATTGTGGACTTTCTTTTCGAAATCGAGAAATACCCTCGCAAAGTTAAATAAATTGCGAGGTGATAAACGACGGCAATGATTTGCAGAAAATAAATAAATGACAGCAGTACTGAATTAAGATATTTTTCAAATCAACAAAACGACGGCTTTTTTGAAAACTCGAAATGTAAATTTTCTACATTTATTGTTAGGTACTTATAAAAATTTTAACTTCGTAAGTTTTCTCATAATAAAATAATTTAAACTCAAGAAATAGGTCAATTTACGAATTTTAGCTAAATCGGAGACGAGTAAAAATGCAAACAAAGAAATCTTATAGAATTTTTCCAGAAAAAGAAATTTGCTCTTCAGAATATCTAGCGGGGAAAATTTTAACAACTGCAGTTTAAAAAACTCAATTTAATCAAAATAATTTGTCCAAATTGTTTATTGATATCAATGCCAGTTTTAATTCGTACACTTTTTATTTTTAGTAGAGTCCTTTTTTAGGACAGCTTGTAATGCATTTATCAACAGAAGCGTAAGCTAATTTTGCGTCATCGTCCATTCCAACAACAGCTGCATCGTAGCACTTTTGCTTATTCTGTAAATAAAAATATTATGTTTTTGTTTCATTTTGCAGACTAGAATTTTATGAATAAGACATAAAAAATCGTAAAAGGCTTGAACCAATTGTGTTCTTATAAACCTCAGGATATTTGGCAATTTTTATTTAAATTCTTTCGAGCTTGTAATATTCTCCAGAGATTTTGGAAACGACTGATGCTTTTTTGATTGACAATGAACGTAAAACTTATTCTGTATTTGTTTTGCTTTTACATTAAATAAATATATAAAAATTAATAAGAAAGAAGCAAATATTTCTTTTAAGTAGATTAAAGTCAATATTTTCCATGTACCTCAATCCCATCACATGTGACCAATTGGGCAATCCTGGTATCCGCATATGCCTTGAGTGAGTTACAGAAACTTTTCCAACAACCGCACCTGCTCACTCCAATTCTTCCCTAGTGGAAAAGAAGAAGAAAATAATGATAGAAATCGTTTAATTTTTCTAAATAACAAGTATTTGGGCATTATAAATGATTTCCTTCAACCGACCTTAACAGTACTCCGTGTCACCCTGAAGGTGAAATTGATATAATTCGCCGATTTTTCATGAGGTGTCAGTTCATCTGCTGTCTTACGACTCCACACTGCCTGTAAATAAAAAAAATATATTATGAATATACGTTTTATTAATTATAAAACTTTTAATTTCGAGACACCATGTTTGGAAAAATTGTTCACTTACCACAGTAAAACATAACACTATCAGTATTGAAATGAAATACTTGTATCTAAATTCCATGGCCCTTTTTCCGAATAGAAATCACGCTAAGATCTAAAAAAATGTCATCATTTTATAAAAGAGAAATAATAAAATGCAATGAATTAAACATTCTTTTGAATAGTTTCGATTAGTATTAGCAACTATGCCTGAAATAAAACAATTGAAATTGTGCAAAGGGTTTCAAACCTTCATGTAAACATAAATATCCTAGTTTGCTGATACTACTAAAAAATAATTTTCTATTTTGCCGCCTTTCCAATTATAGGCATCCAAAGATATTGCTTACCTTTAGATTTCGAATTTAGGAAGGTTACGTTATAAATTCTTAGCTACTTTGAAGATTGAAAAAAATAAAGTTTATTGCACAGAAAACTGTATGTCCAACTTGAAATTCAAAGAAATGATGTTGCCCCATCTGTATTTCGCTCTTTATATATCTTTGAAGACTTGGCGAAAATAAAGTTGGATTGAATAGATTCTTCTATTTACATATTATGATAAGAACTTCTTACCCGAGGATTGTCTGTTCTCTATCGTAAAATACATTTGATAGAACAAATTATGTCATGTAATAAATGTATGCTTTAGTTTGAAAAATTTTCCAGCTCTATAAAGTTTTGTTGATATAAAAATATCTCTCCCAAAACCAACGGAAAAGAAGAATTTTAAAGAAAAAAGCTAATTTACAACCCAATAGTTCAATTTTAATCCAAAAAGGATGATTTTTCGATAGAATTTGTGAAATTTTCAAGCGAAAATGGTGAATTTTCTACGTAATACATGAATTTTCAACTGAAAATATCAATATTAAACGAAAAATGGAATGTAGTTACATTTTCAGTTTACCAAATTAATTTTTAACTGAGAAAATAATAATTTGTAACAAAAGGTTTGTTTTTCCTCCAAAAAGGACCCTAAAATATGAATCCTCAACAAAAAATGTAACATTTGATATTTCAAATAAAATATATTTGAATTTTGAATCGAAAACATTTGAATTCAACCAAAAAAAGCGAATATGTATCAAAATGGTCATAAGAGATAAATGTTTAGCCAAGAATAATATTTCGGTCAAGAATGAAAAAAAAAATGCAAGCAAATTGTCGAATTTTTAAGTCGAATAGACAATTTTTCTACAAAAAATTTAAGTTTTTCATCCGAAAATCTTTTACTTTTCGAGATACGGTGAACAAAAAAGAGTAACACACACGGACATATAAAAAAATTTGAATTCCGAGCTCCTGGCAATAAAACAAAATTTCAACAAAATAGATAAATTTCCGGCCAAAGAAATGAATTTTCAACCAAGAAATTTAATTTTCAACTTAAATTAGGAATCTTCAACCAATAAAGATGAATATTGAACAAAATAGTTGAATTTTCATCCAAAGGAATGAATGTTCAACTAAAATATTGCATCTTCATCAAGATAATAATAATTTTTAACAATGTAGTTCAACTTTCAACTACGTGGTGGAGTTTTCAACCAAAAAAGATGATTTTTCAATAAAAAAAGTTAATAGTTGACATTTCAACCAAACAAAATTTTTTATTTTTCAACAAAAAACGGTTAAATTCGGTAAGAAAATACGAAATATCAACAAAATAGTTGAATTTTTAACTTAAAACGATACATTTTCAACCCAAGAGTGGAATTTTCAACTAAAAAACATAAATTTTCAACCAAAAGTGAAATAGTTGAATTTGCAGTAAGAAAAGTCAATTTTTAACCGAAAAAACGGATTTTCAACAGATTCGATAAATTTTTACGCAAATAGTTGAATTTTCGAACAAGAATATGAATTTTCAACTTAAATGATGAATCATCAACCAATAAAGATGAATATTGAAAAAAATGGTTGAATTTTTATCCAAAGGAATGAACGCTCAACTAAAATAATGAATCTTCGTCAAGAAAACAATAATTTTTAACAAAGTAGTTCAACTTTCAACCACGTAGTGGAGTTTTCAACCAAAAAGATGATTTTTCAACAGAAAATGTAAAACTTGAAATTTCAACCAAACATTCAATTTTCAACAAAAAACAGTTAAATTCGATAAGAAAATACAAAATATCAACAAACTAGTTGAATTTGTTAACAAATGGTTGAATTTTTGACTTAAAAGAACACATTTTTAACCCAAGTATGGAATTTTTAACTAAAAAACATAAATTTTCAACCAAAAGTGGAATAGTTGAATTTGCAGTAAGTAAAGTTAATTTTTAACCGAAAAAAAAGGATTTTAAACAAAATGGATGAATTTGTACGCAAATAGTTGAATTTCCGCACAAGAAGATGAATTTTCAACTTAAATCATGAATATGTAACGAAGAAACACGAATTTTGAAAAAAAAAACAGTTGAATTTTCAACCAAGAAAGATAAACTCTCAAGGAAAAATGCGAGGAAAGATGTAAAATTGATATTTCAAAAAAATTTCAAAAAATATCTAAATATGTTGTATCAATATGAACTTTAAGAAATTGAAGAAACTTTAAGAAAATCAAGTTTGTAGGGTACTACTTCGAAACATTTAAATTTGGACGCTCTTTAATTTAAAACTGTTTCACCTCTAAATATTTAATTTTTTACAATTGAAGCAGACTTTAACAAAAATATTGAACCTCTTTTTTGTAAGTTTTTCAATTGTAACAATTTTTACTTTAGAATCCCTAAATATTAAAATATTTTCAGATTACTAACATTAATCATTCTTAAAATCTAGCTGTGTTTCATACTCTCATTAGTGACGTAACCTGATAATTGTGTCTTTATCATGTAGGCTATTAAGTTGTTTGATCGGAACACGTGCACATTAAACATAAATTTTATCTTCTACGGATCAGCAAATAAAAGCCGAAAATTAGGAAGAGGATTCAGACCTCTAGAAACGTAATAAAATTGGCATCAATGAAAATGTAAAAATTACGAAAAATAAAAAGAATTTTGTCAAACATATTTCGCTAATGCGCAGAACCAAAGCTTTTATCATTTGAGTTCAAATAAATTAGACTTTTCAGTAAATTTGATTTATTTCGCTCATATAACTGTAATTCTTTATATTTGCACCGAAGGAGAATATAAGCTGTTTATTGATATCAGTAGATTTTTATGCTACATGACGAAACTAAAATAAAGAATTGTATTTTTATTTTAAGACCGCTTGACAGTCTTGACACCTTATGACATAGATATTCCGATTTCTTAAATTTATGAACTGTTTTTCTATAAATTGAGAAACCATTGGAGTTAATCTTCAGAAAATCGCGAAAAATAAATTTTCAAATATATCTCAATAGAGCAACAATTCAATTGCTCACGCAAAGAAACGTTTTTTAAACTAAAATGATGAATCTTCAACCAAAAAAATTAATTTTTAACAAAGTAGGTCAGCTATTTTGTTCAAATGTTTCCTTTTTTTAATGAGTTCAACTGAATTTTATTTGAAATTACAATATATTTTTTAACATGAAATTGCACTTGTTTTTTTGAGAATTCATCTTTCTTGGTTGAAAATTCAATTAAAATTTCATATAGAATTTTACATATTATATTATTATTATATATTATATTATATTATATATTATA
>JAABKJ010013079.1:0-10385 GCA_011634705.1 Andricus grossulariae
TTTACCCCCCCCCCCCTCCAAGGAATTTCAAAAGATTTGGAAGATTTCCTGCGATTTGAAAGTATTTCAAAGAATTGAAAAACTTTTACGAAATTTAACGTGATTTCCAAAGCTTTTTACCCTAATTAATTTTTGGAAGATGGTATTACCATTTGAGGATGTTAAAGTTCGAGTTTTTAAATTTTTATTGAATACAATTTTCGGTATTAAAACGAATACTTTTCAGAAATTATTTTTGAAGAACAATAAAAAATTTGGCTCAGTCCGGATTTGAACAGGGAACGGCGCAATTGGTTAACGTAATTGCTTAACGCTCCACTTATGAATAGCGGCGTTCCGGGTTCAAATCCGGGCTGAGGCAGATTTTTTCTTGCTCTTCAAAAATTATTTTTCCGAAATAATCGGTCTAACAATGAAATTTGTATCAATTGAAGCTTTCTTTCTTCTTCTGAATTTCCTGAATTCTTTGCATATTCTGAATTCCTCAAATTCTTTGAATTCTCCAACTTTTTGGAATTACCGAAATTTTCAGAAATCCTCAAAAATGTTCCGAATCCTTCAAATTCATTAAATTTTTTGAATCACTTGAATTCCTGAAATTTTTTGAATTCCTTAAATTCTCGGAATTCAGAGAATTTCAGCAATTCAAGATATTTTCTAAATTTCCTGAATTCCTTAAATATTCTGAATTCTCAGAATTCAGCTACTTCCACAAACTTAGGGTCTTACACGAATTTAAGAAATTCAAATGATCGAGGGAATTCCGCGAATTCATAAAACTCCAAGAATTTCAAAATCACTATAGCGCGCGTATAATACTAGGAAAATAGAATAAATAATTAAAATAATTTAAAATTTTTAATTTATATTTTAATAACAATTATAAAGGTTAAATAAAAATATTTGTGTATTTCCAGATGCACTGCAACAAGGAGCGTCGCAATTTGAACAGCAGGCTGGAAAGTTGAAAAGGAAGTTCTGGCTACAAAACTTAAAGGTAATCACATTTTTGCAAAAATTTTAAATATTATTTTATGTATTAGCCTATTAGTTGTTCAAACCTCCCCTCACTTCAACCGTCGACCCCCCTTCTACAACTTTCCCCCTCTAATTCCCCCTTTCCTCGCTACCCCTGCTTCCCTTTCCAATCCCTTACTTTTTCTCTCCTACTCACCCTCATTTCTAACCATTCCCCCTACTTCCTCTCATTTCTCCTCTCTTCATATTTTCCTAACCCCTTATTTCCCCTACTTCACCTATTCCCCTCTCCTCATTCCACCTCACTTCTCATACTACCCCTTCCCTTATTTTCTCTCACTTCTCTTACTTTACCTCCCCTCACATCCTCTTACATCCCTTCGCTTTCCGTACTTCCCTTCTCAAGCCCCTCTTTCCCTGTCCTACTCACCCTCATTTCTAATCATTCACCCTACTTTCTCTCATTTTCTCACACTTCCTCACCCCTTATTCCCCCTACTTCACCTATTCCCTTCTCCTCATACGACTTTACTTCTCATACTTCTCCTTCCCTCATCGTCCCTTACTTTTTCTACTTTTCCTCCTCTTACTTTCCCTCTCCTACCCAACCTCATTTCTGATCATTCACCCAACTTCCTCTCATTTTTCCTCACTTCCTTACACCATTTATCCTTCACTTCACATATTCCCCTCTCCTCATTCCACATCACTTCTCATACTCCCCCTTCACTTATTTCCCTTACTTCTCCGACTTTTCCTCCCCTCACATCTCCTAGCTTTCCCCACTTCCCTTCCTAAGCCACTATTTTCCCTCTTCTACTCACCCTCATTTCTAATCATTCACCCAACTTCCTCTCATTTTCTCTCACTTCCTCACCCCTTATTTCCGCTACTTCACTTATTCCCTTCTCCTCATACCACCTCACTTCTCATACTTCCCCTTCCCTCATTTCCCTTTACTTCTCCTACTTTTGCTCCTCTTACTTCCCCTACCTCCCTTCCCAAGCCTTTACTTTCCCTCTCTTACTCAACCTCATTTCTAATAATTCACCCTACTCCCTCTTATTTTCCCTCACTTCTTCACTTGATATTTCCCTTACTTCACCTATTCCTCTCTCCTCATTCCACCTCACTTCTCATACTCTCCCTTCCCTTATTTCCCCTTACTTCTCCTACTATTCCTCCCCTCACGTCCCCTAGCTTTCCCTACTTCCCTTCCTAAGCCACAACTATCCCTCTCCTACTCACCCTCATTTCTAATCGTTCACTCTACTTCCTCTCGTTTTCTCTCACTTCCTCACCCCTTATTTCCCCTGCTTCACCTATTCCCTTCTCTTCATACACCTTTACTTCTCATACTCCCCCTTCCCTCATTTTCCCTTATTTCTCGTACTTTTCCTCCCCTCACTTCCCCTTACTTTCCCTTACTTCCCCTCGAATCTTCTTTTTGGAAAAAATACGATGGACGGACGTACAAACAATCGAAACTATAAGGGTTTCTGCCCAGGGATATGAAACCCTCAATATGAACTACCGCAAATTCTATTGTTGATTTCAAGTTTAATTCGTTAAAAATTATACTATTTTAACATTATTGCTTCAAGTGTAAATAAAAATTAGTCAAAGTAGGTGCCATACTTCTTCCTTCGATTTCTCTCCCTACCATCATCTACTTCCCGTTCCTACCTCAACTTCTTCCTAATCTATTTCCCCCTCTCCCTAATTCCCCTCATATTTCCTCTCACTTTTTCTAAACACCCTCATTTCTCCAAGTTTCACTGCCCTCACTTCCCCTACCTTCCCTCCTTTCATTTTGCGCCACTTCTACTTCCTGTATCCTCATTTTCCCCTCACGTATCCTACTTCTCCTCTCTTGATTCCTCTTACTTCGCCAACTTCCACTCCCCTCATTTCCCTTACTTACTTCCCTTTCTTTTCCCTCATTTCCTCTACTTCCCATTTCCTTGTGAGTTTCGACTTAGGAATTAGGAGTTGTGAGTTAGGAGTTAAGTGTTAAGAGTTAGGATTTAAGAATTAGGAGTTGGGAGTTTGAAGTTATGAGTTAGGATCTGCCCGGGGCTAAGGAACCCTAAAAATTAAACATTTTGTTCACCTTTCCAAAATTGTACAAACATTAAATTTCCCTCTCTTTCCCCTCATTTCCCCTACTTTCTATCCCATTGTGAGATTCGACTTAGGAGTTGTGAGTTAGAAGTTAGGAGTTGTGAGTTAGGAGTTAAGCGTTAAGAGATAAGAGTTATGAATTATGAGCAATGAGTTATGAGTTATGAGCTATGATTTATGAGTTATGAGTTAGGATCTGCCCGGGTACCGAGAAAGCCTAAAAATTAAACATTTTATTCTCCTTTCCAAAATTGAACAAACATTAGGCTTTCCTTTCTTTTCCCTCATTTCCCCTACTTCCCATCCCCTTGTAAGTTTCGACTTAGGAGTTAGAAGTTGTGAGTTAGAAGTTAGTGTTAAGGGTTAGGATTTAAGAGTTATGAGTTATGAGCTATGAGTTATGAGTTATGAGTTAGGATCTGCCCGGGTACCGAGAAACCCTAAAAATTGAACATTTTATTCTCCTTTCCAATATTGAACAAACATTAGGCTTTCCTTTCTTTTTCCTCATTTCCCCCACTTCCCATCCCCTTGTGAGTTCCTCCTCAGGATTTAGAAGTTGTGAGTTAGAAGTTAAGAGTGGTGAGTTAGGAGTTAGGAGTTAAGTGTTAAGTGTTAGGATTTAAGAGTTATGAGTTTTGAGGTATGAGTTATGAGCTATGATTTATGAGTTATGAACTATGATTGGTGAGTTATGAGTTGCGAGTTATGATCTGCCCGGATACCGCTTGTGAGTTTCCACTCAGGAGTTAGGAGTTAGAAGTTAGGAGATGTGAGTTTGGAGTTAAGTGTTAAGATTTAAGATTTAAGAGTTATGATTTATAATTTATGAATTATGAGTTATGAGTTATGAGTAGGATCTGCCCGGGTACCGCTTGGGAGTTTTGACTTAGGAGTTAGGAGTTGTGAGTTAGAAGTTAGGAGTTGTGAGTTAGCAGTTAAGTGTTGAGAGTTAGTATTTAAGAGTTATGAGTTATGAGTTATGAGTTATGCTTTTTATGAGTTATGAGTTATGAGTTACGAGTCATGAGTTATGATCTTCCCGGATACCGCTTGTGAGTTTCCACTTAGGAGTTAGGAGTTGTGAGTTAGAAGTTAGGAGTTGTGAGTTTGGAGTTAAGTGTTAAGAGTTGAGATTTAAGAGTTCTGATTTATGAGTTATGAATTATGAGTTAGAGTAGGATCTGCCCGGGTAACGCTTGGGAGTTTCGACTTAGGAGTTAGGAGTTGTGAGTTACAAGTTAGGAGTTGTGAGTTAGGAGTTAAGTGTTAGGATTTAAGAGTTATAAGTTATGAGGTATTAGTTATGAGTTATGAGCTATGATTTAAGAGTTAGGATCTGCCCGGGCCTGAGAAACCCTAAAAATTAAACATTTTATTCTCCTTTCAAAAATTAAACAAACATTAAACACTCTTAAACATTTTCTTTTACATGAAAGTGAACAAAATGATTTTTTACAGATGATGATCATTATGGGAGTCATCGGGCTTGTCATATTAGCCATCATTGTCGGTAAGTAATAGATTTTTAATTTTCAAAAGCTATTAAAGCTGCCACATAACTGTTCGATGTCGAGAACTAAATGTTATGTGTACGTCGATGTATCTCGCCGTACTTTTAAACGACAGATTCAGTATTTTATTTTTTCTTTACATTTTAATATTTTCAGTTTATTATGTAAATCCTTGAAATTTCTGAAGACTTTATGAGTAAGAATAAAGTAAAAATCTCAAATATAAGTTTGTAAATTGTACATATACTTGAGGTGGCCCTTATTTTTTTAAATCATATTTTTCTTGTTCTCATCAGCTAGTTTTTTTCGAATCTAAAAATAATTTCCTTCAAATTTGAGCGAAATCAGTTAATATTAATCATGAAGTTTCTCATTGGTCTAACATCACAGAAAAAACTGAGGGTAACAAACGTGGCAGGTAATAGGTGAAACGGGGTAACAGCTGGGTAACTGAGGTTGGGGTAAATTCAGCGTGGTGACTCGAAGATTTATCCGTTAGACTCCACTAGAGGTAGCAGTTTACAGCGTGTTACCTCAATTACCCAGCTGCCCGTTACCCCATTTCACCTGTTACCTGCAACGTTTCTTAAACCCATTTTTTTCACATTAAAAAAATATTTTTGAGAAAATAATCATGAATGGTTAGGATTATAGATGCTTATAATGAATTTGTATAAAGTTATTAGTTTTTAAAATAATTTTTATATTGTTTAAACAATACATATATGTTTAAATACATAGTTCATTAGAGAAAAACAGGAAAAATGTATATCTCTAGCAATTTTTAACAAATTTTGACATTTTCATGTTCCCTGAGATATTAAAACAATTTTTTATTTAAAAAAAACTGAAATTTGTTTAAATAATTTGCTCTATCTGAAAATGTGGGAATCGTAGTTGATGAATTAATATGTATTCTGCGTTTATTCGTGATAAAAAATTTACTGAAATTCAAAAAAAAAAATATTTTTTAAGAAAGTAGTTCAATTTTAATTCAAATTTGGAATTAAAAACAGTTCCAAATAGTTTAATTTGTATTAAAAAAGATCGATTTTCAATAAAAAATGGAATATTTACAATTTCAGTTTAAAAAATTTACTTGCACTAATAAAAGACGAGTTTTGAAACAAAAAGATCATTTTGCAACCAAAAATGAAATTGTTCAATTTTATAATAAAAAAGTTGATTTACAGCCCAGAAAAAAACATTTTTCAACTAAATAGTTGAATTATCAATTTTGAACCAAAAATAGAATATTTACATTTTCATCCGTGAAAATTAATTTTCAACAACAAAATACAATTATTCTTGAAAAAATTTGAATTTTGAATTAAAACAGATTAGTTTTCAACCAAAAAGTTTCATTTTTAACCAAAAAAGATCGAATTTCTATCAAAAAAGATAAATTTTCAAAAAAATACTATAATATGAATTTTCAACCGAATAGTTAAATTTTAAACAAAATACACGAATTTTAAACTGAAATGATGAATTTCCAACAACAAATAAAATTGTCAAATATTCCATTACAAAAATTAATTTTTAACAAGAAAAGATCTTTTTAAAAAATTGTTAAATTTTCAACAAAGAATGAAGTAGTTCATTTTTTAGTTAAGAACATTAATTTTCAACTTAAAAAACAATTTTTCAACAAAATAGTTCAATTTTCAATCAAAAATGATTAATTTTTAACCAAAAAACATTTTAAAATCTATCAAAAGAAATGAATTTTCAATAAAATACTAGAATATGAATTTTCAACTAAATAGTTGAATTGAAAATCAACAAAAAATGGTATTGTTAAATTTCCCATTAAAAAATAATTTTCAACCAACAAAAAACGAATTTTCAACAAAATCGTTAAATTTTCAATAAAAAAGATAAATTTTCAACCAAAAAAATAAATTTTAAACAAAGTAGGTTCACTTTCAACCAAGAATTTGGATTTTCGACCAAAAAAGATATTGAATTTCAATAAAAAACAGTTGATTCTCACCAAAAAAAAACGAATTGTTATTATACATCATTCTTAAACCAAATTATTAAATTTTCATTTAGAAAATATCAATTTTCAATCGAAAATGGATAAAGTTGAAAAAATCAAATTGCACAAAAAACAAACAAATTTTCAATAAAATAGGTTAATAAATGTTTAAAAAGTAATTCCATCAAGTAGTTGCATTTTTATTAAAAAAAAATATTAAATTTATATCAAAAGAGATGAATTTTCAAACTAAAATCCGAATTTCCAGCAAAACATTAAGCATTATAGTTATTAAAAATAAATTTAATTTCCTATTTTAAGGATTAAAAATGATTAAAGTTATTTATTATATTTATAAATATATATGTTATAGAAAATATTTACTCAGACTGTTTGAAATTATTCAAACAACGAATTTTTTTTTTTTCTTCATATAAGTATTACTCAGGCAGTTTAACAATTATAATATTAATAATTAAAATATCCATTCAAATTTATTTTTGCAAACAAAATTTTTTAATGTGATTTTGAATAATTTTATTTTTAATATTAAAAATTATGAGGAAATTTTTGTTACAATGGAAAAACTCTCTCATGAATATTTTTATTGTTATAAAAACAATAAAACATGAACTCACCAACTCATAATATAGCTCTTAAAATATTATTTAATAAAAAAATTAATTTTATGTTAATTTAAAGTTTTTTTTATTTTAACTCTTTTTTTTATATCCTGAATTTGTCGTTTTTGCTATCACTCTGTCTAATCTACATCTTTTGTGCTCATAAGTACTTAATATTTTTATTATCAAAAGCAAATTTCACAGAAAAATATAATTCATTTTTAAAAAATTGATAGGTCACTGTGAACAGAAAATGAAATTAATTTTGAGTCCTAGATTCAAATATATGCCTTCTCTCCAAGGAATTAAGAATTTTTTAAATCTACATTTAGAAATTAATTCATATGAATTCTCACATTTTTAAATTGTCAAGTATTTGATTTTTCTGAACTGGGGTCTAAAATTATTAGAATTTTATTTATTTTTTTTGTTTTTTTTTATTCTTTTTTGCTGAAACGGTTTATTCAGTGGTCCTGGCAAAAAATTCCGAATTTTGCATCCGTACTGTAAAACCTGTCAACTTTACAAAAAAATGTTCTGTATACGAATTAAAGCAGACGACATTTCCAGTAATTATACCAAATTTCAATCATCTAGCCCCAATAGGTCATGATTTATGACCTCCCAAAGTTGACTATTTTTTACCCATTTGTAAAAACAAATTCCTTCATTTTCAGTTTTGTCAAAATAACTCATTTCTGAATAAGGCAATGTTAATGACACAATTAGCAAAATTATAGAGCAAGAAATTTTGCATAAATTAAAAAAAAATTTAATCGTTTATCTTGCATAGGTCACGAGTTATGACCATGGAACTTTGACCCTTTCCGCTCGGAGGGAGCTGTTTGCACTAGAAAATGTATTAAGTTCCATGGTTATAACTCGTGACCTATGTGAGCTAGTGTATTCAATTTTTTTTTAATTTACGCAGAATTTCCTGCTCTACAACTTTCCCTCTGGCGTCACTAACTTTGCATCATCCGACAAAAAATTATTTCGAAAAAACTAAACACAAGGAAGGATGCGGTCCAGCATGCGGTCTCTGCCTAAACTAGACTCATGTGAATTTTCAACCAAAAAGAAATATTCTTTTAAACAAAATTGTTGCATTTTCAAAAAAATAAATAAATTTTCAAGCAAATTGTTGAATTTTTAACAACAATAAATATAGAATATAAACTATGAATAAACAAGATAAATTTTCAACCAAATAATTGAATTTTCGACTGAAAAAGATACATTTTCAATAAAAAACTTAATTCTCAACCAAAACAAATGAATTTACAACAAAAAATTTAAATTTTCAACAAAATAGATCAATTATTAAATAGTTCATTTTTCAATTAAAACATATTCATTTTTAACCAAACAGTTGCATTTTTAACCAAAAAATATTAAATTTCTATCAAAAGAAGTGAATTTTCAATGAAATACTATAATATGAATTTTCAACCGAATAGCTGTATTTTTAACAAAATACATGAATTTTCAACTAAACGATCAATTTTCAACAAAAAATAGAATTTTTAAATTTTTCATTAAAAAATTAATTTTCAACCAACAAAACACGAATTCTCAACAAAATCGTTAAATTTTCAATAAAAAAGATAAATCTTCAACCGAAATAATAAATTTTCTGAAAAAAATGTTTAACTTTCAACTAAGAACTTGTTATCCACCAAATCGTTAAGTTTTCATTTAAAAAAGATCGATTTTCAATTGAAAATGGAAAAAGTTAAAAAAAAAATCAAATTGCACAACAACAAAAAATTTCAATAAAATAGTTAAATACATTTTTTTAAGTAATTCAACCAAGTAGTTGCATTTTCAAACAAAAACACTAATTTTCAATGAAATATTTGAATTAGTTAAATTAAAAAAAAAGTATTTTGCAACTAAGAAAATTAATTTTCTTCCAAAAAAGTCAAATCTTTAACAAAATACAAGAATTTTTAACCAACTGGTTAAACTTTCAACCAAATAGTTGAATCTTCAACTAAAAAATATCTAAAATCTTAACCAAAAATTGAATAGTTAAATTTTTAGTTAAATAAAAAAATACATTTTCAGCCAAATAGTTGAATTTTCAACTAAAAAATATGAATTTTCAACCAAGAATGGATTAGTTATATTGTTTAGTTATGAAAATATTTATTAAAAAGAAAAAGAATTTTTTTCAAAACAGTTGTATTTTCACCAAAATAATCCAATTTTCAACCAAGAAGATCAATTTTTAAGCAAAAAGATTGTCTTCCAAAAAACAATTAAACAAACATATAAATTTTCAACTAAGAAAGACAAATTTTCACTAACAATGTAAATAGTTTAACTTTTAGTTAAAAAAATAATGTTCAGCAAAAAAAAACGATTTTTGAACCAAATAGTTGAATTTTCAAAATAAAATGATGAATCTTCACCCAAAAAAATTAATTTTTAACAAAAAATTTCAGCTTTTAACCAAGTATTTGAACTTTTAATCAAAAAGATAAATTTTCAACTAAAAAGACTAATTTTCTACCAAAAAAGACCAATCTTAACAAAATACAGGAATTTTTAACCAAATAATTGAAATTTTGACTAAAAAGTACATATTCCAATCCAAAAATGGAACAGTTAAATTTTCAATTAAAAAAATTAAGTTTCAAGAAAAAAATAAATAAATTTTCATCAATATAGTTGAATTTTCAACCAAACCATTTTTAACTAAAATCAAGAATGTCAACCAGAAAAAATGAATTTTTAAAAAGTAGTTCGACTTTCCACCAAGCAGATTAATTTTTCACCAAGTAGAATTTTCAAACAAAAACATGAACTTCCTACCGAAAAATATAAATTTTTGACAAAATACGTGCATTTTCAACCAAAAGATCAATTTTTAACTAAAGTAAAATTCTTAAATTTTTAGCTAAAAAAAATTGTAAAAAAAAAATGTCAACAAAATACATCAATTTTCTACCAGGTGGTTTAATTATAACTAAAAAATATAAATTTTCAGCTAAATAGTTGAATTTTTAACTATAAATATTCAATTTTTTACCAAAAACGAAATAGTTCAATTTTCAGTTAAAAAATTAAGTTTCAAGAAAAAAAAAACGAATTTTCAACAATATAGTTAAATTTTCATCGAAACCACTTTCAATTAGAATTAGGAATCTCCAACAG
>JAABKJ010013080.1:0-10385 GCA_011634705.1 Andricus grossulariae
ATTTAAAGTCCTGCAAAATAAAAACAATTTCCCAACACTCTTTCAGATTGTTGAAAATAATTTCGGCTATCTTTTGGAATATTTTATTAAAATAATTTTTGAAAAAAAAAATTTTGAATTTCTTATGAATCGTTAGAAAATTTTTTCTTCGAAATCTTTAAAAATCGATTTTGTTTTGAATTTAATGATTGTAATCTTACAAAATTGAACAAATTTGTTTAAAATTCTCTATATTATTTTTCCAAATATTGGAAAATCATTTTATATCCTGCAAAATAAAAACATTTTACCAAAAATTCTTCCAGATTATTGTTCGTCAGTTTTCGAAATCTTATGAAATGTTTTTAAATGTTCACTTAAAATTAATTTACTAAATAAAACATTATTTACATCTTCCCAGGAATTTTAAGAAGATTTTTTTATTCTCTTGGAACCTTTCAAAGTTTGAAAAACCTTTTTTTTCAATTTTCAAAATTCTCCATTTTTTCTTAATTTTCTTGAAATTGTTTCAAGTTTGAAATTATTTTTGAAATCTTTTCAAAAAAATTTTTTTTTCAATCTAGCAAAAAAATTACTTTAATATCTTTCAAATATTTTTCGACAATGTTGGAAATTTTTTGAAATTTTCAAAACTCATTTTCAATTTTCCTTTGAAATTAATATTTTTAAATAAAAAATCATATACAGTTTTCCAGGAATCTTTAAAAGAAAACTTTTTTATTGTCTTGAAAGCTTTCAAAACTCTTAAAAAGCTCTTTTTTTCGAAGTCTTCAAAAATCTATATTTTGTTTTAAAGTTCTTCAAATTATTTTAGAACTTGTTCAAAATTCCTAAATATAGTTTAAAATGTATTAGATTTTTCCTAAAATTCTGCAAAATACAAAAAACTGCCTTAAAATCTTCCGGATTCAATTTTGGAAATATTTTGAAATAATTTTCAATTTTATCTTAAAAATCCTGATTTTTAACACTGTCCTGATTTCCTAATTATTTGTGCCATATCCTGATTTTTCGTGCCCGAAAACGAAAATTCGCGATTTTTATTGCGCGGACCTATATTTTGTTCATAAATCACAATTTCTAAAGGCACAGACTCAATGTGAATGTTCAATTCAATTTCAAAAACTTGCCATGTGCGGAATTTTACTAATATTTAAAAAGAAAGAAAAACATCGAATTGCCTAAAAAAATTGGAAGTTTCGAACATTATTTAAAATAATTAACATATTGTACAGATTGTACTGAATTGTTTAAATAAAAATTTTAACTTCGAAAAACTTAATTGCAAAATTTATAAACTTAGGGCATGAATATACAAATTTATTATTTTTTTTTAAATTCAACAATTTTGTTAAAAACGAACAAAAATCTTTCTGTTTGAAAATTCAACTATTTGGTCGAATATTAATTTTGTTGTTGAAAATATTGATATTTTCGTTTTAAAAATTCAACAGTTTTGTTGAAAATTCGCCCTTTTTGGTTGAAAATTCAACTATTTGGTCCAATATTAATTTTGTCGTTGAAAATTCAACCGTTTTGAAGAAAATTCGTCTTTTTGGCATGAAAATTCCTAATTTTTGATGAAATTGTTTTTTTATTGACTGAAATTTTTCTTGATTGTAAAAATACGTCTTTTTGGTTTAAAAATTCATCTGTTGTCATAGAAATTTAATCTATTTTGGCTAAAAATGCAACGGCTTAGTTGAAACCTAATCTTTTTTAATGGACGATTTTCAACTATTTTGTTGAAAATTCGTCTTCTTTGGTTGAATTCAACTGTTTTTGGTTTCAAACTAAAATCGTTTTTGGTGGAAATATCAACTATTACATTTTTCGTTGAAAATTCAACTACTTAGTAGGAAGTGGGACTACTTTGTTAAAAATCCATTTTTTTGGTTGATAATTCATCATTTTAATTAGAACACGTTTTTTTTTGTTTACAAATTTTAATATTTTATTGAAAATTCGTTTTTTTTGCCCAAAAATTAAATTATTTCATTGCGAATGCGTCTTTTTTTGTTAGAAAATTAATATTCTTGATCAAAAATTCAACTTTTTTGTCAAAAATTCATTTATTTGGTTTAAAATGAATTTATTTTTATTAAAGATTCATAATTATAGTTGAAAACTCATTTTTTTATTTGAACATTTAACTATTTTTTGAAAATTATTATTTTTTGTTTTGAAAATTATATTTTGAACAGAAAATTTTATTACTGCGTGTTTGGTTTCAAATTTACATTCTTTAGTTGAAAATTCATGTATTTGGTTGAAAATTAATTTCTTTTGTTCAAAATTGAACTATTTTGTTGAAAATTCGTTTTTTGCTCAAAAATTAATTTACTAACTGAATATATATTTATTCCACTTTTTGTTGAAAACTTATGTTTTTCCGTTGAAAATTCATATATTTTGTTGAAAATTATTTGTCAAAAAAATTTTCAATGCTGAATATTTGCAACAGAAGGCTATTCAATATTTATTGTGTATGAAAGAGACTGATGCAATTTTAAATGCCTTTTTCGAAATAGTTATATTTTAAATATTATTCAATTTTGACATTTATAATTAGAATTTATTCAATTTTATAGATTTGCAATTGAACATTCTTTAATTATTAACAGTGAAAATTACAGCTTTGATTTCTTTTTTGAAATTTCTGATAATTTTTTACATATGGACATATGTTTCCGTATATAAAAAAAACTTAAGCTATAATTAGCTCCTTTTTTAAGAAACTTCCCCAACACTAATGTATTTTTTTATTATACTTAATTATGACATGAGCATTTTTGATTATTTTTTTTCTCTTTTACATAAAATTTAGAAGTTTATAGAATTAATTTTTGGACACTTTTAGCAACTTTAGGAATAAATTTGTTGATCATAAAAGAATTTCTACAGGAAGTTTGATTCTGATTAAGTCTTTATCTTTTTCGAACGTCCGTTTCTCTTTCCTAACACGTAATACGATAAAATATCCAGCATTCATTTTAGTTTCAAATCAGCCACAATGCAGGTCTCATTATTTTTAGTGTTAATTAGTTTTAGCACTTTTATTGATTCTTCCATTGCTACCTGTACTGTATCCGATGAAGATGGTAAGGAAAAATAATTTAAAAATATTATTATAATTTTGTAACCTAACAATTTATTTGATAACTTGTAGTAAATGTGCGCGCGCGCCTTAAAAATTCATTATTAAACCAATTTTTAAATATTAGGTTTGAAAAAATGTTGAAAAAATAATTAATAATTAATAGTTTCGAATTGAAAGCGATAAATATAATTAATACTTTTGAATAAAAACGCTTCACATTGAATAATTTCAAATTGAGAGGGTTTAAAATTGAAAATTTTTTAATTAAATGCTTTCAAAATTGAAATTTTTTATGAAATTGGACAATTTAATTAGAAAGGATTTGAAATCGTATCATTTTTAATTCAAAGCGTTAAAAAAGCGGTTCAAAAATGTAATTATGGACAAACCGACATTAATATTTTTGAGAACAATTAAAATGATTTTGGTTTCATTTTAAAAATTTAATTTTAAGCTATAAAGATTTCAGTATACGTCGAAAAAGAATCTGGAAGGTTTTAAGTCAATTTTTTTAATTTTTGCAGGATTTAAAAAAAGTTTCACGAGAGCTTTGGATCATTTCAAGAGATATTTTTTAGTTTTAGACGTTCGGAAAAAGATTTAAAAATAATTTAAAATTTAAAAAATTTTGAACAAATTGTACACAAAATTGCAGATGTTTGAAGATTTGTAAATAAAATTTTGAAGCGTTTTAAGGATTTTGAAAGGGGTTGAAAAAATAATTTACGTAAGATTCCAGGAAAAATTTGTATTGATCTTTTATTTTAAAAGATAATTTTCCAGAAAATATTTAAAAAGATGTTAACACATTTAAAATGATTTTTAAAAATTTCGGAAAAGAATGTAGGAGATTTTAAAGAATAATTTTTTAGATTTGCAAGATTTCAAAGTTTTGAAAATATACAAAAATGAAAGATTTCAAACGATTTAAGACAAAATGCAGATATTTGAAGAGTTTGAACAAAAAAGATTTCTGGAGAAATTTTGAATGATATTTTTAGTTACCAAAATTTAGTTTTAGGGGATTTTTAAAAAGATTTCAAAACATTACAAAAGATTTAGAAAATTGTCAAAAAAGAATCTGAAAGACTTTAAGGCAATTTTTTTAATTTTGCAGAATTTGTTCAAAATTTTAGGAAAATTTTGAATAATTTTGAAAGTTATTTAGAAATGTTTAAAAAGTTCAAAAATAATTTAAAATTTGAAAATATTTTTAAAAACTTGAAACAAAATGTAGAATCTTTAAGATTTTGAAATAAAATTTTGAAGTTTTCTAAAGATTTTGGAAGATTTCAAGATAATACAAAAATTATCTTAAGATTTCTGGGAACATTTGAAGTGGTTCTTTATTTTTCAAAATTAATTTTAAGAGTCTATTTAAAATGATTTTAAAACATTAAAAAATATTTCCGAAATTTTCAAAAACCAATACGGAAGATTAATCAAATATTTAAAAATTGTTTTCAAGTATCAAAAAGTGTAAAATCCTGTAAGTTAAAAAAAATCTTAGAAATTTTCTAGATACTTTTGCGACATATCTGAAATTTTCAAAAATCTTTTTGAAGTCTGTGAGAAACCTAGGGAAATTATAAACACATAAACTTGAGAAATATATTTGGTATTAAAAGTGATTTTTTTCTTCAAAATATAATTTGTCTAAGACTTTTTTTCTTCCTTGACTAAAAAATCTTATTTGATTGAAAATTCAAAATTTGCTTGAAAATTGTCTTTTTGGTTTGAAACTTGATCTCTTTTAGTATAAATTTGATCTTTTTTATTCAAATTGCAACTGTTTGGATTAAAATTATTTTCTTTTTTTGGTTGAGGATTCAATTATGATGTTGAAAATTCGTTTTTTATGAAATCAACTGTTTCTGATTTAAAAACTAGCATCCCTTTATTTAGATTGAAATATCATCTATTAAATTTTTCTTTGGAAATTCGTCTTTTTTGTTAGAAAATTCAGTGGTTGAAAATTCAACTAGTTGGCTGAAAATTAACTTTTTTGTTCAAAATTAATACTTTCAGGTTAAAAAATTGAACTATTTTGTAGCAAATTTATATTTTTTGCAAATATTTCATCATTTTTGGTTAAAAATACAACTGGTCGAAAATTGCTCTTTTTTCGTTGAGGATTCAACTATTTTGTAGAAAATTTCACATAATCACATATCTGAAATGTTTAAAAATATTTTTGAATGCTTTCAAAATTCTTAGGAAAATTATATGTATATAGTTTTAAAAACAAGTAAACAAAAAATAAATCGTTATTCGAAGTTTGTATTTTGAATAACAAATTATTTTTCTTCACAAGACGAAGAAATTCACGCGCGCCTAGCGCGCGATTCATAATACTGTAGAAATGTAGGGTGACAGTACAGAGCTAGATAACGAACAAAATCGGAATTTTTCAGAAGAGCGAAAAAATATTCTGTAAAGTCGAAATCACCATCTAAAGATAAGACGGAAGTCCACTTCCGAGATCGCGTGTTGCTGATTTAAGCTAAAAAAAATTTGATTAGAAATAGTTATCTGTCTTCGAGGAAATAAATTTGTCAGCTGACCATCTCAAAGTGACACTGACCACAAATTAGACCAGGCTAGGTTGCGGATTGCAAGAAAAATGTAATCCCGAGATTGTGTTGCTGATTAGGGCCACAAAATTTGATCAGAATAAGTCATCCAGTTTCAAGGTAATATATGTGTCAGTTGACAATATCGAAGTGACACCACAAATTGGAACAGGCTCGGCTGCGGATTGCGACCAAAAATGTAATCATCAGTTGAAAAAAAAATTCTCTTCCGAGATATTGAGTTTCTGAATGCCGGTGAAAAATATTTGATCTAAAAAAGTTAGCTAATTTAGAGTATATCAACTAAGAATTTTGAGGTTGCAAAAATTTCATAGCTTAATAAGAATAATGAATGCTAGATACCAAAAAATTGACCTGTTCCGAGAAAATCAAAATTTAGTGTAACGGTATCAACAATAATAATTTCAAGAAATATCGATGCTGAAGAAGGGGGAAAAATTAGTGCTACGCTTAAATACTCAACTAAAATTAAATGTTTTTTATTTTTACATTAAAAAATTAGGATTTGATTATTATTATTGATTAGTAATTTTTTCTCTTGCAGGAGTTAAAAGTTTAAAATGTCAACACACAAGCCTGGAGGAAATTGCTGAAAAAAAGCATGAAAGAGTCTCAAACATATTTATCACACTTTCAAAATTGCCAAGTATTCCAGCTAATACATTCGCATCTTTTGGATCAATGGTACAATCCCTAACTCTTCAAAATTGTCAAATTTCGACATTGGACTATGCTGCATTTGATGGCTTAATGAATTTAAAAAAATTGAGCTTAACGGGTAACAATATTTCGAATGTTCGATCAGAATGGTTCAATGATATGCGTTCTCTGGAGGAGTTGAATTTGTCCTTCAACAAAATAAAATTAATCGAAGCTTCTGTCTTCAGAAAGTTACCCAATCTTCGAAATCTCGTTCTGAATAATAATCAGATAAATTGTTTAATACCCAGAGATATTGAACCGATGAGGAGTCTTAATAACATTCGAATCGAAGGGAACCCCTTCCACTTTCTTTGCCGAGGAAAGGTAATCTTGAATTTACTTTATTTTTAAACAATTATTTTATTATAGTGAGAGTGGAATGTTTATAATCTTTTCAAAAATCGGATCACAAATATAAACTTTAATGATCTATTTTATTGCTTTGATGAATCATAAATATTTTTGTATGTTGAAGATTTATTTACTGTTGCTAAGAAAGTGTATAAAATTTCGGTATTTGCTCGGTTCTCAGCAAAATACATGGAATTTCCAAAAAAATAGTTGAATTTTCTAATAAAAATGACTACGTTCCAAACAAAAACGGAAAGGTTAAATTTTCCGTACATTTTCAAGCCTAAAGATGAATTTTTTGTAAAAAAAAGTTGTATTTTCAACCCAAAAATAAGAATTTTCAACAAAAAAGTTTATTTTCAACCAAACAGTCGTATTTTTAACCAAAAAAGAGAAAATGTCGAACCAAGAAGATTATTTTTTTTTTTAACAAAAAAATACGAATTTTCAGCTAAAAAAGGTCAATCTCCGAGAACTTTTTAAACCTTTTTAAAATTCTTTTAAAATTTTTTAAATACCCTAAAATCTTCCAAATCCTTTGGAATCTCTTCAAATTATTGAAATTTAATAAAAACTCTTTGGAAGTCCTTTTGAAATCCCTTACATCTTTTTAAAGCTCTTGAAAATTCCTTGGAATTTAAAAATATAGAATAATTTTCAGTTAAAAAAAATTAACTTTAAACCAAAAAGCCAATTTTCAACAAAATAGTTAAATTTCCAACCAAACAGATAAACCTTCTTACCAAAAAACTGTTAAACAAAGTAGTTCAATTTTTAACCAATCAGTTGAATTTACAATTAAAAAAGATTAATTTTTAACAAAATAGTTAAACTTTCAACCAAAGAGATGAATTTTCAACTGAAATTATAAATATTCCACTGTAATAGTTAAATTTTGAGTTGAAAAAATTAATTTTCCACAAAAAAAACGAATTTTCAAACAGAGGAAAGAATTTTCAACTAAAATGATTATTCTTCAAAAAAAAAAATCATTTTTTAAGGAAGTGACTCCACCTTCAACCAAGTAGTTCAATTTTCAAAAAAAAAAAATTAATTTTCAACGAATAATATAATAGCAGATATTTGAACCAAAAAATATTTTAATTTTAAATCAAAACCAGTTCAATTCAACCAGAATTGGAATTTTTTGGAATTGTAAAAAAATACCCTAAAAATCATTCAAATCCTTTAGAATCCCTTCAAATTATTGAAATTTATTAAAAATTCCTTAGGATCTTTTGAAGTACCTTAAAATATTTCAAATATTTTGGAATCATTCGAAATCCTTCAAAACTTTTTAAAGCTCTTGAGATGTCCTTGGCATTTAAAGAAATATCTTAAAATCTTTAAAATCATTCGAAATTCCTTCAAATGAATAAAATCTAATACAAATTTGTTGGTATCTTTTAAAGTACCCTGAAATATTTCAAATCCTTCAAAATCGTTTGAAAACACTTTTAATTTCTTAAAGCTCTAAAAAATTCCTGCTAATTTTTAAAAGTACCCTAATAACTTTTAATTTCTCTGAAATCAGTTCGAATTATTGAAATCAACCGAAAATTCCTTGGAATCATTTAAAATACCCTAAGATATTTTAAATTCCTTGAAATATTTTGAAACCCTTACAATTTTCTAAAACTCTTCAAAATTCTTTAGAATTTTTAAAGATACCATAAAATGTTTGAAATCCCTGTAGATTATTGAAATACCCTGTAATATTTCAAATCATTTGAAATGTTTTGAAATCTTTTGAAACATTTTGAAGCTGTTGGAAATTCTTTGAAATATTTTAAGATACCCTAGAATCTTTAAAATCCCTTCAAAATATTGAAATATATTACAAATTCTTTGAAATCTTTAATGATACCTTAAAATAATTCAAATCTTCTGAAATCCCCTGGAATTTTTTAAAGCTCTTTAAAATTCCTTGGAAGTTTTTAAAATACCCTAAAGTATTTCAATTCCTTTAAAATCAGTTGACAAATCTTGAAATTTCTCAAATCCATTATAATTCCTTGGAATTTTTCTTCCGTTCAAATTATTGAAATTAATTAAAAATTCCTTAGACTCTTCTAAAATACCCTAAAATATTTCAAATTTTTTTAAATCTTTTAAAACATTTTAAAGCTGTTATTTTGTTGAAATGTTTAAAAATACCCTAAAATCTTTCAAATCCCTTCAAAATATTGAAATATATTTTTAAAATCCTGGAAATCTTTTAATATATCCTAAAATATTTCAAATCTTTTGAAATCCCTCAAACTTTTTAAAGCTCTTTAAAATTCCTTGGAAGTTTTCAAAATACCCTAAAACCTTTAAGATCCTTGGGAATACCATCAAATTATTAAAATATATAAAAAAATTCCTAAAAATCTTTTAAAATTCCCCAAAGTATTTCAATTCCTTTAAAATATGTTGAAAAATCTTGAAATTTCTCAAAGCTATTAGAATTCCTTGGAATTTTTCTTCCGTTCAAATTATTGAAATTAATTAAAAATTCCATAGACTCTTCTAAAATACCTTACATTATTTTAAATCACTTGAAATCTTTTCAAACATTTTAAAGCAGTTGAAAATCCTCTGGAATGTTTAGAGAAACCCAAAAAGCTTGAAAATCTCTTTAAAATATTGAAGTATATTAAAAATTCTCTAGAATCTTTTAAAATATCCTAAACTATTTAAAATCTTTTGAAATCGTTCGAAATCTTTGAAAACTTTTTAAAGCTTTTGAAAATACCGTGCAATTAAAAAAATATATCTTCAATTAAAAAAAAGCTTTTGAAATCTATTAAAGTACCCTGAAATATTTCAAATCCCTTGAAATTAAAACAAAATATCTTTAAATCTTTAAAATACTTTAGAATATTTCAAAAAAACCTTAAACTGTTCAAATTTTTTGGAATCCTTTGAACATTTTTCAAACTCTTTAAAATTCATTTGAAGGTTTCAAAATACCCTAAGATCTTTAAAATCCCTTAGAATACCTTCAAATTATTGAAATATATTAAAAACACCTTCGATCCTTTTAAAATAACTACAATTTTCCAAATCTTTTAAAATCTTTTGAAACACCTTTAAATTTTTTAAGCTCTCGAAAATTCCTTGAAATGTTTAAAAATACCCTAAAATCTTTGAAATTCTTTCAAATTATCAAAGTCTATTTAAAATGTTTTAAAATCTTTTGAAATACTTTAAAATATTAAAAATCTTTTGAAATGTTTCAAAATCGTTTAAAACTTTTTGAAGCTTTTTAAAATTCCTTGGATTTAAAAAAAATATCTTAAATTTTAAAAAATCTTTCGGAATCCTTTCAAATGATTGAAAAAATTCCTTGGAATCATTTAGAATACCTTAAAAACTTTCAAAAGAATTCAAGAAAATTCGGAAATAGGACGGTATAGACCTGAATTCAATAGTGGTTAAGCTATGAGTTCATTTTTATTGAAAGAAAAGTAACTAAAACGATCATTTCATTAAAAAATGTGACAATAGTGACTTTATGATACAAAATTAGTCAGAAAAGGGTGTCGTAGTCTTTTAAGACGTTAATTAAGTCATTCAAAACCCCCACTCCCATACTTTCCCTCCCATAATTCCCCTCCTCTCACTTCCACCCAATCGCTTAACTTACTTCCCCT
>JAABKJ010013081.1:0-10385 GCA_011634705.1 Andricus grossulariae
AAACAATTTCCCAACAATCTTCAGATTCTTAAACATAATTTTGGATATCTCTTGGAATATAATATTAAAATAATTTTCGAAAATAAAAAAAAAGCGTTTTAAATTTCCTATGAATCTTTAGAAAATGTTTTCTTCGGAATCTTTAAAAATCGATTTTGTTTACAATTTTATAAAATCTTTGCAAAACTTCTTAAAATTTCTATGACTAACACGATCTTTTCTAAAATTGTGTAATCTTGCAAAATTGAAAAATTTTGCTTTAAAATTTTCTACATTACTTTTCAAAATTTTACAAAATCATTTTATATCCTGCAAAATAAAAACATTTCACCAAAAAATCTTCCAGATTGAAACCTTTCATTCTTAAAAAGATTCTTAATTTTTTCTTGGAAATATTTAGAAATCGTTTTTTTTTAATTTTATGAAATCGATGTTTTGTTTTAAATTTTGATAAATCTTTCCGAAACTTTTTAATATTTCTTGAATGAACACGAATGTTTTGTAAACTGTTGTAAACGTGCAGAATTGGAAAATTTTGCTTTAAAATTTTCTGCATTATTTTTAGAAATTTTAGAGAATTATTTTTTAATATTCTTTTCAAATTAATTTACCAAATAAAACATTATTTAAATTTCACCAGAAATTTTAGGAAAACTTTTTTATTCTCTTGAAATCTTCAAAATACTCAAGGCAAAATGTTTGGCGAAATTCTCTCCATTATTCTTGTTCATCACAAAAAAAATGCTTGTTAAATAAAAATAATTTTCTGATAGTTCTGCGTTCTGAGTTAAAAATAATTTGCGAAAATCATAAAATTCACTACTTTAAGACGCAAATCTCCATGCATTTCTACTAACTACGACAAATTATTATTCATGCGCAATTAAATCACACATTATTATTTGTGTAATTTTTAAATACCCGAAAAGTAAATAGTCTTAATTTTATAATATTTCTTATTATGAAATAGTATATATTTAGTTCATTTGTTAATTTAAATTCATTCCGGATCTTCAAATACTTTAATAAATAAATTATGTGTTTTAATGAACTTCTTATGAAGTGGATAGGTGAAATTAATAAAATAATGCCAAAGTTATCGAATGAAACATTTTTTTCATACATATATAAGTTTTTAGTGAAAGTTGAGTATTAAACATACATATGCTTTCACCACAACAAAAAATAATAAAAATTAAATATATATATTATTATATATAAATTTTATATTCCTCTTAATATTTTTAATGTTATTTTAAGTTCAAAGAATGAAACTTGTCGAAAAGGATTCATAAAATCCAGAAAAATATGCTGATGTTGGTTATAACTAATTTTGGAAAAGAACTCGAAGTGATCTTCTAAAAAAAATATTTAGAGTTTTCTTCATTTGACAATAACTATTTAAAGTTTAATGTTTTTCTTTTTCTCTGTTGGTAAAATTTGTCATTCTTATTTAATTCTGATGCTGTAGCGCTTACTTTATTCCTTAAAAGATTCTCCGCAAATCCCATTGTTACATTTTTATTTTAAAAATTCTAATAATGAGAACGTATTGTTTACAAAAATAAGGATTTTATAGTTCCCAAAAAAAAGTTTTTCTATAAAAAAGTACTAATGCGATTTGCTGAGAATCTTTCAAGAAATAAAATAAGCCCTACAGCATTAGGATTAAATAATAGTTGCAACTCTTACCTAAAGTGAGTGAGAAAAATATTAAACCCAAAAAACTATTGTCGAATGAACAATGAAAATTGTGAAATATTTATTTCAAAAGTTCAACTTTTAATTCACAGCAAAATTTTTTGGTTTTTTTCGATTCGCTAACATTTTTCACGGTCAATAAAAGTAAAAATTCTAAATCTAAAGCTGAAAATGTGTCGTTTCGAAGTAATAAAAACTGAGCTGCAAATTATTTTAAGCAAATTTAAGCTAGAAATATTACAAATTTAACGATTACAGTTTTTTTAATAAATTGAACACTTCCCAAATCAGAAGTTAAAATATTTTCATTTCAAATTGTCTAAAAATCCTTGAAAAGCTTTAAATTTTTATTTCAAAATCTTGAAACATCTACACGCTGTTTAACATTTTTTCAAATGATAAATTAATTTTTTTAATTTTTTCAGACCTTCTAAACATCTTTCGAAATGATTCGAATTCTTCCTAAAATTTCGTTTAAATCCTGCAAAATAAAAAATATTTCCTCAAAATCTTCCAGATTCATTTTTGAAAATTTAAGAAATCATTTTAAATCTTTTTAAATAGTCTCTTAAAATTAATTTTTCAAAATAAAGTCATTTTCAATTTTCCCGGGAATCTTAAGAAAAAGTTTTTTATTCTTTTGAAGCCTTTCACAATTATTAGAAATATTCTAAATTTGTTGTTCGAAACCTGCATTGTTTAAATTATTTGAAATAATTTCAAACTTCAAATAAAAACTAAGTTCAAATTACTTGAATGTCTTCTAGGAATAATAATAGGTGTTCAATATTTATTATACATCAAAATTTGAAAATTTTACTTGCAAATTTAAATTTTTGAAATAGTGCAATTGAAATTGTAACGTTCGAAGTTTAGTTTTCTTGTTTGATTACGAATAATTGATTTAAAATTACTTATTTTAAATGAAGAGTTAAAAATTTCTCAATATTTAGCTATTTTTATTTTTACTCATTAAAAATTTCAAATTTTAGATTAAAAAAATATTTTTCAATGTAATAAAAATCGTTGAGTATTAATATATTGTTTTGAAGTAAGTTTACAGTTTGAAATAGTTCATCAAGTTTAAGTCATGTTTTGACATTCGTTTAATTACAAAGACTTTCGAATTTTAATCTTTACAGTTAAAATCTGGAAATTCTTAAATTTTGAAGTGATTGCGAATCGTCTTGCAAAATTAATCATTATTCACTTGATAATCCTCAATGTACAGTTTAATGTTAAAAGTCATTATTTTAATTTTCAAATTTTTAAGTCTTTAAAACTGCATAATAAAATTCTTCTAATGAAAAATGTACGCTCAAAAATGAGAGTCTAAAATAGAAAATTTTCAAATGAAATATTGTTGAATTGCACATTGTAAACTGAATGATATCATTATTGGAACAGATAACAATTAAACTGATTATTTTAAAAACTGTTGAAATCAAACTTTGACCGATTTTTTTCCAAACATTTGTAAAATTCCTGGTCAAAAAATAAATTCACTATCATTTTCCGATTTTTCCCGATCTCATAAAATTCCCGGTCCAGTGGCCACGCTGAAAATATATAGATATAATTTTTTTATAATCTAAAGTAGAAAAACTTTGTTTTGGATTATATTAAGTAATGCCCATTGTTCACAGTTAATATTAACAATTAAATAATATTTTTAAAAAGAGAAAAACTTTACAAATAAAAAGATACCTATACATTGTATAGGTAACACTTGCCGTTGCTACAACACTTCCATCAAGAAACCTTTTTTCGGATATCTTCTGAGTTGAAGTGCAAAGAACAAACTGCATCACCAGGTCCAAGTTTGATATCATCCCTTAAAAAAGATTTTTGCCATTCTTCAACAACATTTGGATCATTTTTCACTCTAAAAAATTGAATTTTGTTAGCTTTGTCCTTCTCCTGATTACTTTTATATCGCGATTTACAATCAAAACAAACCCACAAAACCCATCCGTGAATAGATGCAGATTTTTACATCTAAAAGCAGTTTTTTTCAGTTTTCTTTCGCTTAAAAGATGAAGAATGTCACAAAGATCATTCAAAACACTAAAAAATCATTTAACACTGTCAGTAAATTACTTTTAATTTGTCATTAAATTCAATGTTATTAATTTGCCATGCATTTGCAACGATCATAGGCCAACTGCATAGCTAGCGCCACCACACGGCCACCGTCAACAATTAGATAAAGTGGAGGGAAACATTTGAAATCTTATATAATGAGAAAAATTCAAGATTATCAGTAATTCATATTAAATTACGGTATTAATCACTAAGGAAATCGGGGTCTTTCTTTCTTTTTTTCTTGTCAAAAAACGAAAAGCTCTAGTCATTTTTTCACAATTTTGTGACTTTTTTGGTCTAGCCAGATTTTCCAGGTCTGGTAGCAATTCAGCGTCTGAGAAAAAGTACGTCCAGAACAAAAAAAGTAAAAATTATTTAAATTTTTAAATATTTCTCTCTCAGAGAATCTTTTTGCTACAATGAACAAACGAACATCATTACCTTTCGTTACGCTGCTCAGACCTTTGTTCTTGATTCTAAAAAGGATTCGATTTACATCGAGCTGAATTAATATTCACTTTGGCAGCTCTTTAGCAATTGTAATTTGCAGATTTTTTCGCGGTACGTTGGCCCAGGTAAAAATGTGTATTCGCGGAGAAAAGTGTGACCAAGCCTTAAGAAGGTTTTGACCAGAGTAGTACACATTAATTGCCATCCGGTATAAGGTAATCGCATTACAGCGCCCCTTTGAGCTGGAAATCGAATTATTTTCTAACGCAGCCTCTGTGCTCCACATTTAAGTGAACGTATACTATATAAATTCTAGAAGTTACTAGTTATATTATAGGATCCACCAGCTCGATGACCAACACATACTTGTGCATAAAAAGCGTGTGATATTTCCCACTTAAAACTTTCATCACTGTTATATTATATCTCGGGGAGTCTATTATAGGGAAATTTTAGAACCTCATGAATGTCTGATATCCCATTCTAGTTTTAATTTAAAATCAAATTTTAACTTGAAATTGTTTGCAGTTTCGAAATTTGAAAATAATTATTTGAGATTCAATACATTTCTCATATATATTTAACCCTAAAGAAATGTTACGTTTAAAATTTCGCGCCATAATCACTTTAAAATCGAAAGTCGCACTTGAATATAACCTCTCATTTTCACGTGATTGTAGCGCGAAATTCAAATGGGAAAATAGTATTTTCTACTTTAAAATATACATACTTAAAAGGCCAAAATGATTTCAAAATAGATGAAATTCCTAAAATCAAAATCCAAAATATATTGCATTTTCAACCAAATTTTTGAATTTACAACTTATTAAGATTTTCTACAGAAAAGTTAATTTTCTACTGAGAAAGATAAATTTCGAAACCAAAAGGATGAATTTTTTGTACAAAATGGATTCAAGTTTAACTAAAAAGTTCATTTTCAACTAGGGAAGATAAATTCTCAACAAAAAATATAGCTGGTGATATTTTAACAAAAAAGATTTTGGTTTCAGTTGAAAAACAGTCAAATTTAAACCAAAAAGACAACGAATTTACAACAAAATACACGAATTTACAACTAAAGAAATAAGTCTGCAAGAAGAAAAAAATTAATTTTTAAGACAGTAGTTTAACTTCCAACCAAATATCTGAATTTTCAAACATAAAAGATGAATTCTCAGAGAGAAATATAGAAGTTTATATTGCATAAAAAAAAATTTAATTTAAAATCAGAAACAGTTTATTTTGACTAAATATAGCGAATTTTCAACACAATAGTTAAATCATCAACCACACCAGTTTAAATTTAAACAAACACTGAAATTAAATTCATTTTTATTTTCAATCAAGGAAGATAAATTTTCTACTACAAAAGATGAATTTTGACACAAACAAAAATATAATTTTCATGAAAAAAATTAAATTCTCAACCGGAGATTGAATTGAATTGAATTGAAGCAAAAAAATCAATTTTAAACAAATAAGTTCAAACTTCAACCAAAAAAGATTTTATTTTAAAATGAAAATATTTTAGTTATACCAAAAATTATGAATTTTCTACGTAGCAGTTGAATTTTTGATAAAAAAATACCCATTTTTTAGGAAATACGCAAATTTTCAAGAAAAATGTTGATTTTTAACAAGGAAAGATAGATTTTCTACTACAAAAGATGAATTTAAAAAAAATACGATTTTCAACAAAATAATTCGATTTTTAACCTGGAAATATTTTAATTTAAAATGAAAAAAATGTTAGTTCAACAAAAAACAGTGAATCTTCTACAAGGTGGTTGAATTTTCAATCAAAAATATTTGTAGCAAAAGATCAAATAGTTAAACTTTCGAACAAAAAAAAAACAAAGTTTTAACAAAATGGTTAGAGTTTTCAGAAAGAAATCAAATTTTTCAGAATAGAGTTGAATTTTAAACAAAATAATTTATTTCCAACCAAGAAAGATAACTTTTCAATTACAACAGACGATTTGACAATCTTAATGAACAAACCTTTTCAAGCGACGAATTTTGAACAAATCAGTTGAATTTTAGATAGAGAAAGATTAATTTTAAAAAAAAAATTGAATTTTTAAACCAGCAGTCGCATTTTTGAGCCAAAGGATAAATTTTTCAGAAAACACTGAAATTTTCAACAAAAAAGTTCATTTTCAGCCAAGCAAGTTGAATTTTCAATACAGAAAAATAAGTTTTTGAATACAAAAGATGAATTTCTGATTCAGAAGGGCGACTTTTTTACAATGAGAAAGAATGTTCAACCAAATGTTTGAATTCTTGACACAAAAATATGATTTTTCAACAAAGCAGTTGAATTTTCAAGGAAATAATGAAATTTCCAACAAAATATTCAGTTTTTGGAACAAAAACTTAAATTCGCAACCAGATTGTCAAATTTTTGAACAAACAAAAATTAACCTTTAATTAAAATTAGTTTCATTTTCAAGCTTGAAAGGCAAATTATTCAGAAGGCCGTGGATCTTTCTATAAAAAAGTTCATTTTTAAACCAGAAGGTTGAAGTTTTAAATAAGAAAGATGATTTTTCTATAAAAGGTATGAATATACTTACTTACTTACTTCAATAGGATATAATAGCAGATTTTTCAAACAAAAATAGTTCATTTTTCTAATCGGGAATTTTCATAAAAACAGAGGAAAAAAGACGAGTTGTTTAAAAAATGGGAAAAGGAGAAAATAGAAGAAAAAGTGTGAAGTCTGCAAATCAGAAATTTGAAATTAATTCTTTGAAATTAAATACATTTCTGATCCACACATAACACAAACAAAATAAATAATTTTGAATTTCGCGCCACAGTCACCTTAAATTTGAAAGCCAGACTTGAACATAACCTGCAATTTAAACACGATTATGGCGCGAAATTCAAATTTCAAAATGCTCTATTCCACATTAAAAGACGCAATCAGTCTATTAACAGCAAATAGACTGAGAATTGTTTTGGGAAACCTTTTTTTGAGTAATCGCTGAACAAGCAGCTGAAAATGTAAAACCTATAGCAAAAGTATCCCGTTTAGAATCGGTTTGAACTACATTCCCATTGGATGCAATCTGCTACAAAATGGGCAATAGCGTCGCTTCGACGGGAGTCTAACGAGCAATATTTCGAGAATATAACCTCGGTGAAGCTTTCTTAGTAGGTGTTGGGTATAGATGGTATGGTTGAGAAGGTTGAGAAGGTTGAAGGTAGTTGTGGTACTTTCACAACTCGTCCTCGACCCAAGACGATTTTCCCAGCTCGCAGTTTCTTCGTGGAAACTGGCTTCATTTCCAGACTCACGTTCCATTCTTCGTCTGAGCGCCCGTTACCCCGTTACCCCTTTACCCTTTTTCCCTTTTCCCCTAACAGTTGGTCAAGAAGAGGAAACTTAGTCTGTGACTTCGTTTTCGACTCTCTACGGTCGTCGAAGAAGGCTGCTGAAAGTTTGGAAAAATTGACTACCCAACGACTGTGAGTCATTGTCCACTCGCACTTTTTCTGCCCCTATAATATCTTTGCCAATATTTATTGAAGGGTTTTTTGAAATTTGATAAATTTCTACTTTTCGATGATATTCACCAGAAGCATTGATCTGAAATGGTAATCCGGTTTTAGCTGAGGAAAAAAAATTGTGAGTTGACATCCGAAAAAAGTAAAAACAAAATTTTGAAATCGGGAGATATCTTCTCTTCTCTTTATTTCAATTGAAAATTCAAATTTTTGAAAGTTTCACGAAATTTCTCTATTGCTTCGAAAATCATAGCAAAATTTTTCTATGTACAGTTTTTGCTAGAGAACAATCATACAAGATTACAAATAAAAAAAAAAATATAAAATTTTGCTGAATTTAGAATTTTTTGAAAATGGCCAAAAAACACGTTTTTTCGGATTGAATCCTATGCAAACATTTTGGAAGAAGTTGAAATATGTTAAAGCTGCAATATCTTTAGTTCGAATCGAAGAAGCATGCTATTATTTTTTTTTAAACAAATATTTTTAGTGATGTTCCTAGCATGGAGAAAATTCGTCATAATTTTCGAAGCAATAAGGCAATTTTTTGAAATTTCAAAAAAATTTGATTTTTTCAAGTCAAAAAAGAGAACAGAAGATATTGACCGATTTCCATTTTTTTGTTCCACGACTGTTTTTGTTGTAAATTGTTTTTTTTTTTTTAATTAATTTTTTTCACTTCAAATTTAGACATTCAATTTTTGGTTGAAATTGATCTTTGTTAGTTGAAAATGCATGTATTCTGTAGAAATTATTTTTTTTTGTCAACAAATAACATTTCTTATCAAAAATTTATGATTATGGTTGAAGATACAATTATTTGGTGCAAAATTAATCTACTTTATAGGAAATTCAACAATTTGGTTAAAGTAATTTTCTTGATTTAAAAACTCAAATATTTTGGTGGCAAATTTAAACATATTCCTAAAAATCGCTGTTTTGTTTGAAAATTATTTCTTTTTTTTTCACTGAAAATTTAACGTATTCACTTTTTGTTCCAAATATATCGTTTTTGGCTGTAAACTTAAATATTTTTTTGAAAATTAGTTTTTTGTTTTTGGTTGAAAATTCATTCTTTTTATTTGAAATTCGACAATTTTATTTTTGGTGAAAAGTTATGTTTCTTAATGAAAATTCATGTATTTTGTCGAAAATTTGTGATTTTTAATAGAAAATTAATCTCATTGCTTAAAAATTCATCTTTTTGGTTAAAAATTGGAATAGTTTGGTGAAAAATTTAACTATTTTGTGAACATATTTTTTTTGGTTGATCCTTAATTTTTTAAATGAAAATGTAACTATCTCATTTTTTGTTTAAAATATATCGTCCTTCTACTTGCTGACAGTGGAACTACTGTATTAAAAATTCGTTTTTCTGATTAGAGTTTTTTGATTTTGGTACCAAATTTAGATATTTTCTTGAAAATTCCTTTTTTTTTTTGTAAAATACTATTATTCTTTTTTCAATAAAAATTTAACTACTTAGTTTTTGATGAAAATTCGTGTTTCTTAGTTGAAATTAATGTTATTTTTCGAGATTCAAATTTTTTTGATTCATTTAAAAGTAAACTATTTTGCTTGAAATTCAACTATTTGGTTTAATACTCTTGTATTTTAATAAAAATGCATCTTTTTGTTAAAAAAATAATGTTCATGGTTGAAAATTGTAATATTGGTTAAACATTTATGTATTTGTTAAAAATTGGTTATTTTTTGTTAAAAAATAATCTTCCTGCTTACAAATTTATTTTTTATTTTAAAAATGGAAAATTGAACTATTCTGTTGAAAATTCTTTCCTTTTTTGGTTGAGAATTAATTATTTCAATTGTAAATTTAACTATTCAATGTTTTGTTAAAAATTTATATTCTTTTATTTGGTTGAAAATTCATGTAATTTTTGCAAAAATTATAGTAAGCTTTGATTAAGAAATAATTTTGTTGCCTGAAAATTCATCTTTTTGGTTGAAAATTGAAATATTTTGGTGAACAATTTAATTATTTTGCTGAAAATTGGTTTCTTTCCTGGTTGAAACTTAATTTTTGAAACTGAAAATTTGACCATTCCATTTTTCGTGAAAAATGTATCGTTTTTCTACTTTCTGAAAGTTGAACTACTGTATTAGAAATTTATTTTTCTGGATACAAATTCTAGATTTTTGTCCAAAATTTAGCTATTTTCTTGAAAATTCCTTTTTTTCATTTACTTACTTTTTTGGCAAAAAAATTTAATATTTCATTTTTTATGAAAATTTGTATTTCTCCGTGGAAATCTCATGCATTTTTTGAAACTTTGTTTTTCTTTGTAGAAAAGTAAGATATTCGCTTGAATATTTATTTTATATGTTTAAAACTAAACTATTTTGTTGAAAATTAAACTATTAGGTTTGAAAATGAGTTATTTTATCTAAGATTTTTCTTTCTCTGTACAAAATTGATAATTCTAATTGAAAATTTAAGTATTTGGTTTCAAATTCATGTATTTGTTACAAATTTGTGATTTTTATTTTCAAAAAATTGTCTTGCTATGAAATTCATCTTTTTTTCAAAAAATAGAACAAATTAACTATTTTGTTAAAAATTCGTTTCTCCTTTGGTTGAAAATTATTTTTTTTTTAACTGAAATCTTCACTATTGC
>JAABKJ010013082.1:0-10384 GCA_011634705.1 Andricus grossulariae
AATTTGTAGATCTTTTTTGGTAGAACAACTTTTGTCTTATCGTTTTTTTTCGTCTATTGTGTCATTTTAAAAAATTTAATTTTTTTATTTTTATGTTTATTTTTTAAGATTGAAAAATACACTTGCCCTTTCTGGAAACTAAAAATAACATATTTTTACATCCTCTTTGAGTGAACAGATTTGCCTATCATATATATATTTTTTCTTTCCTCGTGTCGTCTTCCAAAACATTAAATTTTGTTATTTCAAGTGTTATTTTTGACGAATACAACAAAAAATACGCGTCCTATCAAAAAGTGGTTTAGGAAAAATTTGTAGATCTTTTTATGTGCACGATTCATGTATCATAATTTTTTTTTGTATCTTGCATATTTTGACCGCAAAATGGAATTTTTAATTATTTTTTGTGCGATCAAAACTCGAATTTTCGATTTTTCGGGAAAATTCGAAAAGCTGTTATAATAATCTTATAAAGCTCTCGAAAAAAAACGTTTTTCTTGTCATAACTTTTTTTCATATCATGCGTTGTTCGGCTTCAAATATCAATTTTCGTTTGTTTTTTGGGCTTTTGAAAATGCTATCACTCTGATAATTTTGATGTTATCAAAAAATTTCACGATGATAAATTGTTTGTCTCTTGGAGAACTACTAATAACCGTCCATAGAATTTTCAAATTTGGAAACAAAGTGGTCTCAAAAATTTTAAAAATGTGCTCAGTTTTTGAATTTTCATCTAAAATAGCTGGTTGACGAACTTGTTGTTTCTTTCCAGGCCTTCAACAAGCGCGCCAAAGCACAATAGAATCTGATCAATCTTTCGAAAGTTATCGTGCCTACACCATACTACAGACTACAGACAGACGGACAGACAGACAGACAGACAGACAGACATACAGACAGACAGACGGACATACAGACAGACAGACAGACACCTTCGTAAAAACCATTTTTTCTGACTTAGGGGGCCTCAAAACGTCGACATTTGATTGAATCCGCGAAAGTCATTTTTCACATAAAACCAATACCTTCTCATTGAGATGAGAATGTAAAAAAGTTGAGTTTTCAAGCAAAGAAGTCGAATGCTTTAGAACTATTGGATAAATTAGATAAATTTCCAACAAAAAAGTTCACTTTTAACCAAGAAAGATGATTTATCAACGAAATAGTTGAATTTTTAAAAACAAAAAATTTGATTTTCAACCAAACAGTAGCATTTAAAACCAAATCGTTGCACTTTCAAGCAAAAGAGACGCATTTTCCACACAAAAAGGTGAATTTGTAACCAAATAGTTGAATTTTCAATTAAATGGTCGAAATTTCAAAGAGAAAAGATTGAGACGCTACCAAAACAAAAACAGTTGAATTTTTAAGCCAAAAATACGAGTTTTGTAGAAGAAAGTTGAATTTTCAACAAAAAGGGTACTTTTCGACCAAAAAATATGACTTTTCAAAAAAATAGTTGAATTTTCAATGAAATAATTTAAGTTTTTAATTGTTCACCCAAAAAATATGCACTCTGAACCAAAAATACAGTAGTAGAATGATCAATAACAAAAAATTTATTTCCAACCAAAATTAGTTGGCGTTTCTTATTGGGTTCTATTCATTCAGTTCACAGTTAAGCAAAACAAACAGAAAAAGGGAAAGTTTCTTGAAAATAGGGGAATATTTAGGAATTCTTTTAAAAAAAGGAGAAGATAGGGGAAATAATATGAAGTCTGATATTGAATAGCACTTTCATACCATATATTACTATAGATTTCATACACAGATTAATTAAATTTTCTTTTTACTTCATATCAAATCTAAAAAGAAATGGATGAAAATGACTAAAGTGGTTTTTTATTTAAACAAGTGACTATAGTGACTTTTTCTTTAAAAAGTGACTTAATATTTCAAAATTGCCAGTAATTCTTTTACAAGCTACCAAGCCAACAATAATAAGGAACAAATCTCTGGAAAATAAAAAACTAAGGCAAGAGGTTTTTTTAAACGAAATATTTTTATGTATTTTTTTCTTGATGTTTGTCAAAAAAAAAGAAATCAACAACAGAGAATGATGAACTCATTTGCGAAATTGGAAACGTAATTTCCAGTGATTAGAAAAAAAACTCGGTTAGGAAACTGATACGCGAGAATTGATAAATTTCGAAATGATACGCAGATAATATTCTTGATAAATAAAAAACGTATTCAGAAAAACAAGTTTACGAAATTAAATCACAAATTATAAAGCCATTCGAATTTTTGTAGAAAGAGCGTAACAGAAATGGTAAAATAATATGCCAGGGCGGAAAACTGGAATATCTAATTATAATCACTGAATCACAACAGAAAAGTTTTGTTTGAAATAAAAAAAATTATTTACATCTATCATCAGTGATGCAATTTGAGGACTACTGTTTTACAAGGAACACCGTTACATTTCGAAGGTATTTTCAAATTAAGATCTCATCCACATTCTATAAAGAGGTATCACTTTTCTTCAGTTATGATGTGAGTGAATGAACTTCCAGTGTGCAAAGGATAGCTGAACCCGTTACGCAGTAATTGTTATATAATATATCATCACAATATTCTAACAGGCATTATTCCCTAAAGGCTAAGTGCAAAGTTCAAATTCCTCTTGACTGTACCAAAATCTTATCGAGATCTTGAAAATATGGGCACAAAATTATAATGCCTCAAAATATTCCTAAATTCAAGTTGAACGCGGATTTAGCAATGTTTTGAATATCGAGGTCTTTGAAAAAGTTTCGTGACTATAAAGAAACCGGAAACGGCGATGTGGGTTGGTGATTAAAATGACAATAAGTATTCAAAACAATTTTCTAATATAAAGTAGTAATGTTCGAAAATGGCACGATAATTGAATTTTTAAAGAATTTTATAAGACAAATTTACAATTAATTTTTATTGTTCTGGTGCTGAAATAATTTACATATATTATAATTGAACCAGAAAAAAACTGAAGTATTCCGTGTTTTGAATTGCAAAATTTTGATTCAATATTAAACGCTTAAACCTTTTAAAATTAAAAGATTTCAAGTTAGGAATGCTTCGTGTTACAAATTTTTCGAGAGAACTTTTAAATTGATACATAAATTTAAAAAAAAAGTTTTAAAATGTTGTAAAATTCCACGTTTGAAGAGCTTAAAAGTGAAAATTAACATTTTAAATGCAAACGTTCAATAATGCACAATTTTGTATTAAACGGATTTCAAGATAAATAAATTTACCTTTTTAATTTCCGTAAAAAACTTGTTTTTGTTTCCTTGTCTGATTTTAGCTTTATCAACATTTATTAAAAATGAAAATAATTTAACATTCTAAATGCCAATTTGAAGGTTGAGAAATAATTAATTCTAATTGAAAACACAATTTGTACATAATTTCAGATTAAATCTTGATCAATTTAATATCGCTTGGTGAATTTAACTCTTTAAGATTTTACAAATTTATTTCAAATAGATAGCCTGATGGCACTTGAAATGAAAAATATTTTTAAATGCTCTAATTTTTGTTGTTGTTGTAACCTACGTCTTTTTCGAAAGAAGATATCGAGTTGGAAGTTTGGGAAAATAAATGAAAGGACTAAACAACGTTTATGTACTCAAAATTTTGTACAATTGTTAAAAAAAAATTGAAAAAATTTGTTGAAAATTGTTTTAGTTACATAAACTTAGGAGTAGACTGACGCTCCGTTTAGTTGCTTTTATTTAATTTACCACTTTTTTAACTCGATATCTCATTTCAGTCAAAAATATTTCAAACATGGAATTTGAAAGCTGATGAAATTCAAAATTGAAGAATGCCACATTCAAATTATTAAAAATTAAACAAATTGTATTTTTTAATCATTAGGAATGACATAATTACCATTTTTAAGAATTCCTAGTTTGAAAAATAGATACCTAAACAAATTGGGATGACTGAAAATCCCGAAAAATAAAATTCTCGACACTGTATATTTTCCAAATTGGAAAATTCTCGAATAATAAAATTCCCGAAATTATAAAATTGCCCAAAAATAAAAATCCGGAATTGAAAAATCCCCGAATAATAAAATTTCTAACAGAAAATTGCCAAATTAAAAAACATCCGAACTGAAAATTTTCCGAATTGTAATATTCCCAAATTTAAAAACTTAAAAAAATAATTCTTTAATATTATTTATTAAAAATATAATAATCAAATTTTTTTTCACACACTTTTTTTTTAAGTTTAAAAAAATAATTGTTTCAATTTAAAAGAACAAAAAATTAAAAAAATATATTTCTGGATGAAACATTTTGTTTGAAAATGTGCATAGTTTAAAAAAAAATTACAAAAGAAAATGTAAAAAACTGAATTTTTAATTTGAAAAAATTATAGAGAAATTTGGAGATAAAATAGTGCTGAATTGAATTCTGAAAAGTTTATTCGAAACATTGTATTAGGTTCGGAGAAAATTTAGGGAGAATTTTTTTTTCATTGGAGGCGCACGTGTTTTTTAAATTATTTTTCATACGATTTTTATAGGATTATTGTTATATTGTTATTATTTTATAATTCGGCAATTTTATGTCTAGAATTTCATTATTTGTGACTTTTTCAATTTGGGAATTGGAAGTTTATTTTTCTGGATTGTTTAGTCGTCCCATTAAATTATTCGTTATTTTATAATTGTTAATTTATTGTGTCTATAATTTAAATGCGACAAACGTATTGTGTGGATGATTCCTCTTTGGAAAACTTTAAAATTTAAGACATTAAACATTTTAAAATCAATATAAAATATTTTATAATCGGAATCGTTGAAAAATAAAAAAATTGGTTTTATTATTAACAAAAAAAAGTATTTTTTATATTGTCTTTAGATAGTGGCACCGGCGAAAAGTAATTGAAATTGAAAAGAAATTGAGCGAAGCCATGGCTAGTTGCTTATACTGGCATTTAATTACGGTGTTGTTTCTGGTCCTATGGCCTCTTTCATTAATTAAATTGTTTTTTATCAGTCCCGACTCTTAACAATGCAATGCTGTCAACTCTCTCTAAATGTAAACAAGAAGGATCGTATAATATATTAAGTGTAAAATACAAGTAAAAAATTCATGGTCTTACAGATAGAAACTCCACATTGCGAAACTAATTGAGGAAACTTTACATTTTGCGAGTCTCTGTTGTCAGATTTTGCCTCCTCTTATCAGTTGGATGGCGAAAACTATTTATGGCTAAGATACTGCGCAATGTTGATTGGGAGTCAAATAAAAAAAGTTAATCTTCTTTTCGCAAAAGTACAAAAAAAAAAACAGAATTTAGATATCTTTTTAGTTGCGCGTATTAATTTAAAAGTTTCTTTAGTATCAATTAGATTCTTTATTAGTGTTATCATTAAAGAATCTAATTATTACTAAACAACATTTTGAATTAATACGCGAGAGTAAAAAAAATTTAATTTCTTTTTTTTGTACTTTTGCGAAAAAAAGATTAAGAAGATTATTCAATTACCTATCTTACCAGTTCTTTGACTTCATTTTGCAATATTGTACCAAAAAAATATTTAAAAGGGTAATTTAAAAAAAAGGAAATTATGATAAATAAATAATAAGGGGAATCTACATCCTTCGGAATTTTTTTTGTTCCTCCCAGTAATTGGCCATTAGCAAACTTGTAATATTTTAAAGGAATAATATGCGCTTTTTAGCCATTCTCGATTTTGTAACCGGAAAGTCCGGGCTTGTTTTCATTCACATTTTTTTTAATTACAATTCAATATTATATTTATTTAAATCAAGCCAAAATATTAATTTTTATCCATTTATATTGATATGAAAACTAGTTTTTTCAACCTTTACCATTTTTACTCCGAGAAAAGCTTTTTCCATAGAAAATTCTCATTTTGCTTCATTCAATTGAACATTTATAATTTGTTTATTATTATTTTCATGTGAGGTAAAAATAAAATATATAAAAATAGTATATAAATAAAAGACATTTTCTATTATTATTATAATATTCATATTTTCAAAATAGAATAATGAGTTATGTTTTTTTAAATAAAAAATTACATAAGGAATTATTAAAAATGAATATTTTAGGATGATTTAAATCAAAACCAAAAATTGGCGAAAAATACCGGCAGCAGGAATCGAGCCCGCACTTTCCGGTTACAAACTCGGAACGCTCCCGCCTTATCTAACTTTGTCTTAAAATCACTTTTTTTCGCACCTTATTGAGCATATTACCAGTTTGGTAATTACCTCTTACTGGGAGAAGTATGAATCCAAATAAAAATTCGATGGGTGTAGGTTCCCCTTGTAATATATGTAGCCCCCTTTTCCAAAAAATTGAATTTGTTTAGAAAATCTCACCTGTAAGCAAGGGACATGCACTGAAAGAGTTTGTTGAGTGAAGTCTCGATGCTCAATTGTTGTGAATTTGCATCTTTAGAGGAATTTGAGACAAACTTTTCCAGGGAGAAGCCGGCGGGCGCGATTATCGCCAACCGAGCGACCTCTTCTTCTGGAACAGGGACTGCAAGTTCATCTTCATCGTCCTGAGCTTCAGCTTCGAAATCCGACACCATAAAGTGACCTGAGTGTATGGTTTCCCTGGAATCCCGATTTTCTCGCTTCACCTTATGGATGCTGGTCTGCGTCGTCGCCACCTCCTGGCGTGAAGACATCACCGGAGCCTTTCGGTAGATCAGCTCAGCTTGCATCTTGTCCTGCATTTTTTTATCATTAAATTACATCCTTATTCAAAATTAATATCCTCTGACGTCAGTGACTGGATTTTCTCTGCACAATCAGATAGTATGACTTTTTTCAATTAATTTTTTTAATCAAAATTAGTGGATTGACTGGCACAAATTAAAAATTTATGTTTGGTTCCACTATAGACTCCAACCTAATTTTTTAGCAGTTTCTTTTTTATTTCAATTATTATGAATTATTATTTATTAATATTAATTTAAATTGTGCTGTATAGTTCAATCTTAACAATCAAATACAATAGTCGTTATAGTACAGACAGTGCAAAGTTTAGACTGACCCAAATATACTGTTATAAGGATTTTATCTTTTCCCTCTCTTGAATTACTTTTAGTATTTAACACAAAAAGCTTTTTTCAATTTTTTTTTGTAGATGTTAACCTGTAAACATTTGAAGGACATTTTTCACTTTTTGAGATAATGTTACTAAGCAGTTTATCAAATTCTGTATCAATTTTGCACTTTGCACCCCTTTTTTCCTTCCGACTTCTGGATTAGGTATCAGTGATGTCACCTCTTACTATTAAAGTTATCTCGAAGGTTTACTTTACATTGACCTCGTTAAATTTTCGTACAGCAATGAACCGTCAAATGATTATGTGTTAATAATAAAGAAATCCTAATATTAATTTCTAATGAGAACTGATATACTGAGATAGGGCTACAAAACTTAATAATGATATTGTATCTGTTGTTTTTGAAGAGCGAAATTTTATACTTATATACATACAAGTTTAACAAAGGTCATTTCATTATTAATCACATCAAAAATATGGAACATCATTTTGCTGATGATGAAAATGCTACATTGTACGCATTTACAAAAGAGCACAAAAAGTCTGCTTATTATTAATCAGAATCTTTGCAATGAACATAAAATCCTTCTATAGTGAAGATATAACATTTAATTGTAAATTGTATATCATTTTAAGTTTTAGAAATATCGAATTGAACGAAAATTTTAAATAGAACGAATCAGGTCATCCCACTACTTTATCAATAATGTTTTAAATATATCATCCATCTAAAGACGAATGAAATTGTAGGTTGCACAATTTGTAGTACTTCAAAGAAAGAATCCTAAGACACCAATTAATACGGGCTTCTGATTATTAATGAATAATAATTAGATCGTCCTATATACTACATTTAACAAATTTAAATAAGCCGATAAATCTTCATCAGAAATTGTGCTTCTCAAGGCTTTTAATAAAAAAATTAAAGGATACAGACAGTTTTATACATAGCTTTATAAATTCAACAGTTTCTATTTTTTCAACATTTCTAAATTTGAAAATAATGCAATTTTAAGTGGAAATATGAGAAATTCTCAGTAGCCAGTGACTTCACTGCGATTTGTATGGTAAGACTAAATTTAAATACACACGACCTGAAAAGACCTCGACGAAACCGATACGCGCAATGTACTGTTCAATGCGATAATTGTAAACGAGAAATGATAGGTTGAAACATTACTCTCTCTCTAGGATTTTCCACTGTCAGCGATCCATTTACAATAATTATTCAAACATAAATTTCCCTCTAATAGATTCAGAAAAAAATCATTAAACATCGTAATTTTTACAATATAAACCATATTCTCAAAATTCCACAAAAGTTCTTTACGTTAGAAGGCTTTTTTGCCAAATGTTTAAATGCACTTTACCGAATTGTTTAAATCTTGAATGAAAATGTTTCGTAATTAACAAATTACTTATTGAGTCATATTTTGTATTCTAAGTCCAATTTTAGATTTGATAAACTCCTTCTGTCCTTAAATATTTAACAAGATTTAATACTTCTTTTTGATTAACCTTGGAATTATAAACTTATAATCTGGACCTTTCCTATCTGAAATGTCGACCTCTGTAGTCCGGAATTGCATTACATTTGACAAACTACAAAAAAAATGCGATTAATCCTTATCAATACATGTGCTCAATATCACCAGAAAAAATTGGTAAAAATCATTAATGATTAAAAGTTAATTTTAAGTTTCAGTCAGACTCCTCATTTGTAAAATCGTATACCACTTTTTCTACGCCCTTTTATTTTTTTTTAAAAACCTATCATATTTACTTTTATCTGATATAAAGTTTTCTAGTTTGAGACTATTAATGCCCAGAAATATAAAATAGTCTAATTTATGTCTACAATTCTGATTTCAATTTCAACCACTCAACCAAAAAAAAAATGTAATCAAACAAGTTTCTCAAATCACTAAAAATGTCTCTCCAAAACAGGATTTCCTTTTCCCCCTCCCGTTTCGAATTTTCTATCAATCCAATTTACATAACACATTATGTTTTCAAAAGATTTGAAATCACTGAATTTCCAGAAATTGAGATAGCAGTGAATCCTTTACAAAAATATAAAAACGGAGAAAGAGAAAAAACTGGTTTTTATTAGACCTGAGATTAGACCAAGTAGTCGGTCATGTTTATCTTCATTTCTCAAAATACTGATATATTCCGGTGCCTGGATATATTAGCAAAATGCATAATTAACCAATTGAACATCACTCATTTTGAGGGATACCTTCTTATCAATCTGCTATTTATCTCAAAATTCCTGATGTAGATAAACTCATAAACTGCGAATCTAGAATTCTGATTGGAGACTCCAGGATATACCTATCAGATTGATAAATTTTACAACGTGGTAACGAAATCGACCTTCAGACTACTTTTCACTCTCAACACTTTTCTAGAAAAAAAAAAACATATTTGGAGATCTTATCTTCTCTTATGTACAATTTTTATTTATCCTCTGTATATGATATTACATATCAAAAACGGTAAACAATTGAGGCGAACATCAACGTAAATCACTATTAGATGTCTTTCAATATCTCTAAAAAATTTCCAATTACTTATTTTTGTTAACACACTTACTTTAAGTAAGATGAACTGAACAAAGAAATTATAAAAATGATGTTTAGCAAGATAAGGAAAAGTATAATAGAGTAGGTCACCAAAAATTTAAAAACTTTTATATAATTTATTGTAAATTATTGGGTAAAGTAATTTACGCTGTGGGGAGGCTTAATTTAGTAATAATATTAATGATAATTTAATAATATTTTATAATGAAAATATCGATAGTTGTCTAACATATTAATTACAAAGCCATATTATTTTTTGTAACGCTGAAAAAATGAATTTATGATGCTGATTCCTTTCTTTTTTGAATTTTGAAGAATTCGAATAAGAAATTACACATGCCTTGAAATGTGTTCAAGTTCAAGTTCCTGATTATAGAACAATGACTATCACTATATTTCCATAATTCTTGCATATAATTCAACTACAACTACTTTTCATCTCTGTAATTTTACTCGTGGCATAGTGTTTCTTAATTGACATCGTTAGAAATATTTCAGGAATATCAAAACAAAAATATAAAGTTTCAAGTTATAATATTATAATTTTTGAAGGTCATTTTTAAATCTTTAAAATGTTTGATATCATTTGAAATCTCTTGAAATCTTTCAAACAAGACCAAATATTCAGATCTTTCAGCTCTAATGTAAATACAATTGGAAATTCATTTTTCCTTTAAGGCCATGTGACGAGTGGGTCACGTGACCGGCTTCCTACCTTACCGACACTTTTTTTATTTGTAAACTT
>JAABKJ010013083.1:0-10384 GCA_011634705.1 Andricus grossulariae
TGGCTTGAAAATTTGGTGAAAAATTTGACTTGTTTGGTGGAAATTCAACTAGTTTGTAAAAAATTCTGATAATTTGTAGAAAATTCAAGAGTTTAGTTGAAAATTAACTTCTTTTGTTGAAAATTCTCAACTCTGAGTTGAAAACTCATCTGTTTTGTGGTGAATTTGTCTTTTTGGCTTCAAAATTTTGTGGAAAATTCGAAATTTTGATTGAAAATTCAACTATTGGGTAACAAATTCTAATAATTGGCAGAAAATTCCAATAACCGACTATTGAAACAAGTTCTCTAGTTGCATCCCAAATGTTTAACAAAATTTTGAATTTGTTTTGAACAAATAAGTGCATGAAAATGGGTTCGTGGAAATTGGCTAAAATTCTTGCTTTAATTCGCATTGAATTTGAACAATTTATAGGGAAAAGAGTTTTGTCTATGTCTAATATGCTATTTCGATTGATATTAGATAATCACCTCTTCCCCCGAAAAATTTATCTCTTGTAGTTGAAAATTCAACTATTTGGTTGACATTTTTTTACTTTCTTGAAACAAAAAATATTTTTTTTTGTCTGAAAATTCGTTTTCTTAATAGAATATGAATATTACTGATTGAAAGCTCAACTATTCCAGTTCAGTATTAATTATTTAAGTTAAAAATTAATCTGTTTGCTTTAAAATTCAGCTATTCCAGTTTCATCATTTTAGGAATAGTTGAAAATTAATCACTTTGATCGAAAATTGAATTGTTTTGTTGAAAATTCGTTTTTTTGTTTAAAATTAATTCTTTCAATTGAAAATTTAACTATTTAATTCTTGGTTAAAAATTTATATTATTTTGTTGAAAATTCCACTATTAGGTTGAAAATTCATGTTTTGTGTTGAAAATTTGTCTTTTTTTGGTAGAAAAGTAAACTTCTTGGTAAACAATTCATGTTTTTTGTTGAAGATTCAACTATAAAAGTTAAATATTCATCATTTTAGTCGTAAATTCATTTTTTTTGTTTAAAATTCAACTATTTTTGTTTAAGATTCATAATTTCAGTTGAAAATTCATCAATTTAGCTTAAAATTTAACTATTTCATTTTTTGTTAACAATTGATCTTTTCTAGTTTAAAATTCAACTATTTTGTTGAAATTTTTTTACTTTCTTGAACCAAAATCTTTTTTTCTTTTTAAATTTATCTCTTTTGGTAGAAATTTGATCTTTTTTTGTTGAAAATGCCATTTTTTAGTTGAAAATTAATCTGTTTTGGTTTAGTATTCGACCATTGGAAGTTCATCTTTTTGGTTTAATATTCAGCTATTCCAGTTGAAGATTCATCATTTTATGAATAGTTGAAAATTCACCACTTTTGTCGAAAATGTAACTATTTTGTTGAAAATTCGTTTTTTTATTGTTGAAAATTTATTTATTAAACTGAAAATGTAACTATTCAATTGGTTGTTAAAAGTTCATCTTCTGTTGTTGAAAATAACACTATTTGCTTGAAAATTTATATTTTTCAGTTGAAAATTCATGTTTTTGTAGAAATTTTTTTTTTTTTGTAGAAACTTAATCTTTTTCGTAGAAAATTTATATTCTTGATTGATGATTTAACTATTCTAGTTGAAAAGGCATAAATTCAGTTGTTTTTCTCTAGAATTTTTTTATCTAAAAATTTTACAATTTCGTTTGTTGTTGAAAATTGATCTTTTTCAGTTGAAAAATTGACATTTTTTAATTTTCTGTAATAAAAAATCTTTCTTTTATTAAAATTCATCTCTTGAGGCAGAAGCTTAATCTTTTTTTGTTAAATGTGGAATTGTGTATGTTAAAAATTATGTGCCTTGCTTGAGGATTCGACTGAACATTGAACTATTACATTTTTTGTTGCAAATGTACCTATCTTTTTTAGTGGAAAATTCGTCACTTTTGGTAAAAAATTAAACTTATTGGTTGAAAATTCAACTATTCAAGTTTAAGATTCATCATTGTAGTTCAAAATTCATCACTTTGGTTAAAAATTTAACCAGTTTTGTTGAAAATTAATTTTTTTTTTATTGAAAATTATTTTTTTCAACTGAAAATTTAACTATTTAATTTTTAATTGAAAATTTATCTTCTTTTGTTGAAAATTCCACTATTTTGTTGAAAATTCATGTTTTGTGTTGAAAATTTGTCTTTTTGATAGAAAATTAATCTTCTTGGTAGACAATTCATGTTTTTTTTGGTTTAAGATTCAACTTTTTTAGTTGAGGATTTCAGTTGGAAATTCATCACTTGGCTCAAAATTCAACTAATTTTTTGAAAATTCGTTTTTGTTTTTCTTGACCAAAAATTAACTTTTTATATCTAAAAATTAAACTATTTCATTGCTGTTTTAATGAAATTGTTTAGTTGAAAATTAATCTGTTTTGTTTGAAGATTCGACCATTTTTTTGAGAATTCATCTTTTTGGTTGAAATATCAGTTATTACATTTTTTGTTGAGAATTCATTTTTTTGTTTGAGAATTATTCATCTCTTTTGTTGAAAATGTAACTATTTCCTTGAAAATTCGTTTTTTTTTTGTTAGAAAAATAATCTTCTTGCAGAAGCTATTTTGTTGAAAATTCGTGTATTTTGGTAAAGTGTTTTTGATTTAAAATTAATAACCTTTAAATCAAATAATCTTAACATATAAATATTGATTCAAAATTTGTATATTTATTAAAAATTGTTTTTCACTCAAATTGAAAAACTACACTTATCTTTTTTGGATTAGAAGAAAATTTGGGGTGTGAGGGCATGAACATAAATTTTTTTTAATTATCCAGTATGGAAAAATAAAATTCACGATACTATGAAATTCCCTAATTTAAATGATTAAATTTTTTAAAAATAAATATTATTTTTTTATTTAAAATACGATAATCAAATGTTTTTATAAAAAAAAAATATATTTTTAATGGTCAAAGTTTCTAAAATAAATGTTATTATTTAAAATAACAATAAATGATAAAAATATATTTCTGAATAAAACTTTTTTTTTTCAATTATAGTAAAAAAATTTATAATTATTTCAATTCGGACATTTTCTAATTCGGATATTTTATAATTTGGCAATTTTCTGTCAGAAATTTTCCAATTCAGTAATATTATTAACTATTCGGGAATTTTATTATTCGGCAATTTTCTAGTTCGGATATTTTATAAGTTGGCGATTTTCTTTAGGGAATTTTCAAATTCGGTTATATTATAAACTGTTCGTAATTTTCTAATTCGGTAATATTATAAACTGTTCGGGAGTTTTCCAATTCGGTAATATTATAAACTGTTCGCGAATATTATAAATTGTTCGCGAATATTATAAATTGTTCGGGAATTTTATTACTCGGAAATTTTCTAATTCCGTAATATTATAAATACTTCGGGAATTTTCCAAGACGGTAATATTCTAAACTGTTCAGGAATTTTCCAATTCAGTAATATTATTAACTGTTCGGGAATTTTCCAATTCAGTAATATTGTAAACTGTTCGGGAATATTATAAATTGTTCGGGAATTTTATTATTCGGAAATTTTCTAATTCCGTAATATTATAAATACTTCGGGCATTTTCCAACTCGGTAATATTATAAACTGTTTGGGGATTTTCCAATTCAGTATTATTATTAACCGTTCGGGAATTTTCCAATTTGGTAATATTAAAGATGTTCGGGAATTTTATTATTCGGAAATTTTCTAATTCCGTAATACTTTAAATACTTCGGGAATTTTCCAAGACTGTAATATTATAAACTGTTCAGGAATTTTCCAATTTTGGTAATATTAAAGATGTTCGGGAATATTATAGACTGTTCGGGAATTTTATTATTCGGAAATTTTCTAATTCCGTAATATTATAAATACTTCGGGAATTTTCCAAGACGGTAATATTATAAACTGTTCGGGAATTTTCTAGTTCGGTAATATTATAAAATGTTCGGGAATTTTTCAAGTTGGTAATACACTGGAGTTTCGATTGAAGCAGGTTCGATTTACGCCTTCCGAGAATTGCTGCCGTGGCGGTCGCGGGCTGAGAGAGGGTGTTGAATCAAGCGTGAAACACCGGGAGCGTGCGATAAAGGAGTAGTGCGCGGGTACTCACGCGCATATATTGCTTAATATTAGGAAATGGTTCACACGGCCCTGGCTATTTACTTTCGGAGGGGCTCGATTGAGTGTCAAGGCCAAGGCTAGTAATGCCCGAAACCGTGTTTCAATCGAGACTACAGTGTATTATAAACTGTTCGGGAATTTTATTATTCGGCAATTTTATTATTTGGGATTTTTGTTATTCGGGAATTTCTCAATTCGAGAATTTTACAGTGTCGGGAATTTTATTTTTCGGCATTTTTTTTAATTTGGGAATTTCTCAATTCGAGAATTTGACAGTGTCGGGAATTTTATTTCTCGGGAGTTTTCAGTCGTTCCTTTTTATAACGTAATTGAAGAATTTGAATAAAAACAAGTATTTTATGGGGTTTTCGATTATCCGATATAAAAAGGAGGGAGAGGGCTTGAATTGGCACTGTTTCCCCCTCCACCTGGAGGCAACCATGGTAACCGGGGTGTGCTCGCAGACCACAACACTGGCCTGGCACTCAGGCAGACGACGTCAGTCAACGTCAGTCCGTTGTACGTGCTTGTTCGATCCGCTGTCGGTCGTCAGGTGCAGGATAAATAATTTCATATCTTTTTACCTGTTGGCAGTTATTTCAAACTTGTCTGTACCGTATTTTCATTAAAAATTCAAAAATCAAGTGGACTGGGCCTTCGATCGCCAGGATTAAGTGTATCATTCCAATTTCTAAGGTATTCAGGAATTTCATTTTTTCGTGTCGTCACTGTCATGACAGAGTGATTAGAAATAATTATATTTGTTTCTCGTGACTACATCAAAAGTGGCTTTTCCTCATAATTTCAAGGAAAAGATCTCAACCAGCCTCGGTCGCTTTTGCGGCCACTTGAATCGTAAAGGTCAGTACTTTTTCACTTTATTTTTTTAAAATTTAAATTAGAAATGTATAAAAATTCTTAAAATTCAGTCGGATTCGGATATTAAATTAAGTTGAATCGAATCTCATTTTTAATCTATAAATAATATATAAATAAATTGATTTGATTTAATTTTGAACATATCAAATTAAATTTTTTTAATTTAATATAAATTCTAATTGTTGAGCATTGAAATATTATTGTGTTATAATAATAATTTAGAAAAATTGAAGTGAACTTTAACGAAGTGTCCCAAAATGCGGTATAGTATAGTCAAATATTTATCATAGACTTGGCTAGATGTCCCAAATTTTCGGGACTAGTCCATCCCATTTTCCAACTAGACAGCCGAATTTGTATTGTCAACCTTTCAAGTTAATTCTAATTTCCAAAATTAGAGAAGCGCTAATTTTCGATCTTCGGAAGGTTAATGGATTTAATTTGAAAATATTCGTAATAAATAGTTTTTAAATTTAAAATGATTTTAATTTGGAGGTTCGAAATATAAGAATAGAATAGAAGTTGAGAATATTATTAAATTTTTGAAGGGATACAGTTTGAGCGTTTTTATTTTGTAAGGACCGGAATCGGAACGGGTTACTTTTTAGATCAGCGGTTACTAAAAAGTTACTTATTTTATGAAAAGGTTACTTTTGATTACATTTTTTGCCCGAAATAACAAAGTGAATTACTTTATTAATCGAATTATTTATAAACTGGAAAAAAATTCAACATTTTCAAGTAAATTTGGCACTTTAGAGCCGCGAAAATTAGAGAATAACAATAAAATAATTAGTTCGTATGTAAAATGTATAAAAAGTGATATCAATTGAATTATTATGAATCCTGATAAAAATTACAATTTAGCTAAAATTGCTTACTTTTAATTGAAAATGTTAATATTTTTCGTTGAAATATCGAACTATGTATTGTATTTTTCGATGAGAATTTATCTTCTTTGGTTGAAATTCGGTTAAAAATGGAATAATTTTTGTTGAAAATTAATCATTTTAGTTGAAAATTCGTATTTTTTTGGTAGAAAATTAATCTTGATTGAAAATCACCCTTTGGTTTAAAAATACATCATTTTAATTTGAAAATTCATCTTTTTTAACAGAAAATTTAACTGTTTTGTAAAAATTGGTCTTTTTGGCTTAAAAACTCAACAATTTTGTTGAAAAATAACCTATTTTGTTGAAAAATCGTCTTTTTTTAATCAATTCTACTTTTTTTGATATCAAATTAAAATCTTTTTTTGGTTATTACATCAACCATTACATTTTTCCTTAACAATTCATCTTTTTTAGCCAGAAAAATTCAACCATTTTGTTAAAAGTTGAACTGCTTTTCTGAACATACATTTTTTTGTTGAACATTCATAATTTTAGTGGAACCGTCGTCTTTTTTGGTAAAAAATCGTTCTTTTTGGTTACTTTTTTTCACATTATTGTTACTTTTCGTGTACTTTTTTAAGAGAAGTATGGTTACTATTTTACTATTTTTTCAAGCCTGAGCATTTCCGAGTTCTGTGTAAGGATTTGAATTCCAAAGATTTAAACTAATGCAGTTTAAACAATATTTATAGTTAAAAAATCTCAATTGGGAAGCGATGGTACGGGGTGTGATGGGTTGCGACTTAGATGGGATAAAAAGTTTAATAGGGCGGTAATATTGATAGTTAAATGATTTAAATTGGGATGGGATGGGATTGAAAGTTTAAAAAATATTGAGAATTTAACGATTTCAATTGGGAAGAGTTAGAATGGAATGGAATGTGGTTTGGATGGGATAAAGAGTTTGATAGGATGATAGTTTACAAAAAATTGATAGTTAAACGATTTAAATTAGGATAGGATGGTAGTTGGATGGGATGGCAGTTGGATGGGATGGGAGCTTACAAAATATTGTTAGTTAAACGATTTCCATTGAGAAGGGATGGGATGGAATGAGATAAAAAGTTTTAAAGGATGGTAGTTTACAAAATATTGATAGTTAAACGATTTAAATTGGAATGGGATGGAATTGAAAGATTACAAAATATTGAGAATTTAACGATTTCAATTGGGAAGAGTTAGAATGGAATGTGGTTGGGTGGGATAAAAAGTTTGATAAGATGCTAGTTCACAAAAAATTGATAGTTAAACGATTTAAAATAGGATAGGATGGTAGTTGGATGGGATGGGAGCTTACAAAATATTGTTAGTTAAACCATTTCCATTGGGAAGCAATGGGATGGGATAGAATGGGATAAAAAGTTGTATAGGATGATATTTTATAAAATATTGATAGTTAAACGATTTAAATTAGGATAGGATGGTAGTTGAATGGGATGGCAGTTGGATGGGATGGGAGTCTACAAAATATTGTTAATTAAACGATTTCTATTGGGAAGCGATGGGATGGGATGGCAGTTGGGTGGGGTGGGAGTTTATAAAATATTGTTAGTTAAACGATTTCCATAGGAAAGCGATGGGATGGGATGGATTGGGATAAAAAGTTGTATAGGATGGTAGTTTACAAAATATTGATAGTTGAACGATTTCAATTTGGAAGCGATTGGATGGCAGTTGGATGGGATGGGAGCTTACAAAATATTGTTAGTTAAACGATTTCCATTGGGAAGCAATGGGATGGGATAGAATGGGATAAAAAGTTGTATAGGATGATAGCTTATAAAATATTGATAGTTAAACGATTTAAATTAGGATGGGATAAAACTGGGATGGGATGGGTATTTACAAAATATTTTTAGTTAAACGATTTTCATAGGGAAGTGATGGGATGTGGGATGACAAGTTTTGTAGTATGGTAATTTACAAAATATTGAGATTTTAACGATTTCAATAGGATAAAGATAAGATTGAATGGAATAGGGTTTGGATGGGATAAAAAGTTTGATAGGATGATAGTTTACAAAATATTGATCGTTGAACAATTTCAATTTGGAAGCGATGGGATAGGGTGGGATGTTTGGTAGTTGGATGGGATGGGAACTTACAAAATATTGAGGGTTTAACGATTTCAATTGGGATCAGATAGGATGGGATAATATAAGAGTTTGATGAGAAGCAATGAGATGGAAGGTTTGATGGGATGGGAATTTACAAACTATGGATGGTTGAACGATTTCTATTGGGAAGTGATGGTATGGTAGTTAGATAGGATGGTAGTTGGGTGGGAAGGTAGATTACAAAATATTAATTGTTGAACAATTTCAATTGGGAAGCAATGGGATAGGGTGGGATGCGTGGTAGTTGGATTGGATGGGAACTTACAAAATATTGAAAGTTTAACGTTTTCAACTGTATAAGGATAGGATGGTAATGGAATAGGGTTTGAATGGGATAAAAACTTTGATAGGATGATAGTTTACAAAATATTGATAGTTGAACAATTTCAATTTGGAAGCGATGGGATAGGGTGGGATGCCTGGTTGTTGGATGGGATGGAAACTTACAAAATATCGAGAGTTTAACGATTTCAATTGGGATGAGATAGGATGGAATAATATAAGAGTTATATGGGAAGCAATGTGATAGAAGTTTGATGGGATGGGAATGTACAAAATATGGATAGTTGAGCGATTTCGATTGGGAAGCGATGGTATGGTAGTTGGATGGGATGGTAGCTTACAAAATATCGATAGTTAAACAATTTCAGTTTGGAAGCGATGGAATGGTATGGGATGTGATAAAGGTTAGATTGGATGGGAATTTACAAAATATAGATAGGTAAAAGATTTCGATTGGGAAGCGATGGTATGGTAGTTGGATGGGATGGTAGTTTACAAAATATTGATAGTTAAGTCATGGAAAAATTAATGTTTTATGATTATAACTTAGAAAGATTGAAGTAAATTTTAATTCTTCAATTTGTAAGATCAAATAGAAGTAATTGCGGTTGGAAAAAAATGTATTCTTGATGACAATGGTATTGTGATTTCAATTGCGAAGCGATTGAATTGGATGGGATGGGAGTCAGCCAAATATTGATATTTAAAGTATTGAAATATGAATGGTTTATAATAATAATTTATAAAGATTGAAGTAAATTTTAATTATCAATAAGTTATTTTTAATTTCCAAACTTTGAGCAACAGTAATTTTAGAGCTTCGGAAGATCAGTATATTTAATTTGAAAATGTTGATGATAAATCGAGTTTTAATTTGCAATGATTTTAATTTTGACCAATGAAATATAAGAATATAATAGAAGTTGAGATTATTATCAAATTTAAAAGAGTTAAAGTTTGAGCGTTTTTAATCTCTAAGGATTTTAATTCAAAGCATTAAAACTAATACTCTTCAGACAATGTTGATAGGTAATTTCAAGTTGAAAGTCTTGAAAGTATTTAAGATATAGAAACATCAAAACTTTAAAAGCCTTTCAATATTTTTTAATTGGAATTTATTTCACTTGAACCGATTTAAATTAATTTAAATTGAGAATATCGCAAATAGCAAACGAGTTTAAATTTTGGAAGCGTCGAAGTTTGAAAAATTCAAAATATTAAAAACTCTTTCCAATGAAAATCAATCTAATTTAATTATTTTTTAAATTTCTAAACTCTTTGAAAAGTACTCGTATGTTTTTAACTTGAAGAATATCTTCTCAAGAATTTCATTCGAGATTCAAGAACGTGAATTTGCCGAAAAAAAATAAACGAATGCAGGCTGAGCATATTGACTTAATTATATCCATCTAGTCATCGCCAACCGGAAGCACGTCGCGTATATTCCAGTGCACTGGCATCGTTATTACGATTTTTCAAGTCAGGCAAGAGAAAATCGTTCGACTTTTTCTTATTGTTATAGAAATAGAACCCTAATCGATATTTTTTACCAAACATTAAAAGTAATATAAAAATATAAAATAATAATAATAATAATTTAAAAAATACATATAAGTATAGACTTCTCTAGGTCACATTTGTGTGCAAAATAAAACTGACAACAATTTAAGATTTAATAATGTAACATTTTATTATTACATTTTCAGTTAAAATAATTCATTTTCAACCAAGAAAATAAAAAGTGTATCAGTTAATATTTCGAACATCAAATATTTTGATTTTCAATAAACAAACTGTTGAATTAAACCAAAAAATACGAATTTTCAACAATAGGGTTGAATTTTCTTCCAAGAAAGAATTTTCAATCAATGAAGAAAAAAAAATTAATTGAAAATGTTGATTTTTCGTCTGAAAAAAACGATTTCTCAACAAAATAAGTGCATTTTCAACTTGAGAAGATCAAATTCATAGAAAAAAATTAGCTACATTTTTCGTAAAAAAATCGTTTTTACAAACAAAAAAATGAATTTTCAACAAAATTTGTTAAATTTTCAACCAAAGAAATGAACTGTTAACTAAAATGATGCATCGTCAAAC